>JASDQU010103404.1:147289-198911 GCA_032191745.1 Picea mariana | reverse complement strand
ACATTTCACATAATAAATATACTTACAAAGATGCAGATCAAGGCTTGTAAACATTTTTTGCCACTATGATGTGTGGCTTGGATTTTTGCAAGCCTAGCTTTGGAGGCTAGCTTTGGAGGCTTTGTCTTGAAACATAAACTAAGTCAATTGAACTATGCACAAATAAAATATAAAAATCGTTTAAGAAATTTGATATAATATGAGCAAATTGAAATACTTGGATACTCTCCTCACCGGACTTCCTCCGTGCATCCGACTTCTCATATGATTTTACAAGTTATTTCTGTACTTTTATACTGACATCAATTGGTTTTTTTTATCCTTAGCTCGGGCAGGGGTCTTTTTATCTTCTTTGTTTGGTTGCACCTAAATCTCTTGCAATTTTGAGACATTTGCTTTTTCATCTTTTTTACTGACCAACCTACGTCAAATTCAGACTCCATGTCTTGAATTACAGTTTTATGAAGGTGCATTGGTATCTTTGAGGAGGGCAAATGGAGATGGTCTTTGAACCATTGAATGCATGATTCCTTCAACCTATTCACAAAAACCTTCCCGGCATCTGACATTTTGATTTCGCCTAAAACCATTATTCTATCATTGTATCATAGTTCTCAATGCAAGTTCCAAAACATGGCATGGTGGAAGAAGTTTGGGTCCTAGGAGTGGCTTCAACATTAGAGGTCTCTGTTCCATATTCTTAGAGGTCATCGTCAATGATTTCCTCCTTGATTTTATGCTCAATCCAAGAGTGGTTGGGGAATCAATTGATTCTCTTTCATAGGGTTGATTTGCTTACAATGTTTCAAGGGTCTTAGTGGATCATTTTTCTATGTATTTTGCAAGCATTTTCAAGTCTACATTGTCAAGTTTTTTTATGGCCTCCATCCCCAATATTGAAGCAAAGACATCTTTCTCCTAGTCAGTCACATGTCCCTAGATATATAAAATAATTTTTTTGTGTTAAAATTTTCAATAAAAAACAAATAACTAAAAATAAAATAAAAAAATTAAAGACAATTAAAAATGTATAAATTGACAAGGACTTACCTCATTATGGATAGAATTTGCTTCCTTCCCTCTACTTGACATTTTAAGCAAGCTAGGGAAAATCTCTTCTGTCACAATTTCGGTAAGTGGACTTGGTCACGATTTTTGAAGGTTGTTATTTCTTCTCTCTTCTTCCTAGTCTTTTTTTTCCTATTCTAACAAGGATAAGAAAATGTCAAACTCAGATAGACCATAAAACATGAGGAAATTTATATATCAAGAGGTTGAATTGTGAAATTTGATTTTTTTTACCTGAAAATCTCAATTCTCCCTTAGGAAACCCCCAAATCGTGCTCTAGTTGCACCATATCTCTGTTCGCCCTGGGAAACACCCAAATCATGTTGGAGTCCAAATCTAGTTTGAAAATGAGTTGGTATGGTCACACCCTATCTCCCTTCTCCTTAAGAAACACCCAAATCGTGTTGGAGTCCAATTGTTGTTTGAAAATGAGTTGGTCTGGTCACAGCCTATCTCCTCTCGCCCTAAGAAACACCCAAATCGTGTTGGAGTCGAAATGTAGCAGGAAATTCACTTGGACTAATCACACTCTATCTCCATTCGTCCTGGCAAACACCCAAATCGTGTTGGAGTCGAAATGTAGAAGGGCTTTCAGTTGGAAAAGTCACACTCTTTCTCCATTCGGCCCAGCAAACACCCAATTCGTGTTTTTGTAATTCTTTCCCTCCAAAATGGCATTTATGTCCCCTTGCCCGTGGGTTTATTTGTTTTTTAGGTTTGACATATCAGCCGACGCTAAAGTGGGATCCATCTACGCCTACTTTAGCGCCGATTTATCTCTTAAATGTAATCAACTATGGGCGCCTTAGTGGGCGCAAAAAATGCACCTAAATTTGGTCAAAACGCGTCCATTTGAGCCTAAACGGTGATCTAAAATGATAGTTGTAATTACATGAGGTATTGGTATTGGTTGTAGTAAACCCCTTCTTCTACCTTGCAACAAACTATCCCTCGTTGTGAACCCATTCCTTCTAACCTCAAGGCTTCCTCTCCTTTGACCTCTTTGATTGTCGACCACTAAGGTGGCCAGTCCTTCCAACCTATCTACTTCACTACTAGATTGGAATCATCTAGATGAGGAGGCACCCATTCCACTTCTAATGGACCATTTCCTACTATACCTAAGGAGACTAGAAGTATATTCCACACTCTAAGGAGACTAGAATTATACCCACGGAGACTAGAAGTATACCCACTTCAAATTCTAAGACTGTGACCTTAAACTTGGACAACCTTTTGTCACCATGTTTTCCTTCCTCCAACCCTTTCTAATTGAGGTCATTGTTAAAAACCTTTGTGTTCATCAATGTATAGTTAATGAGAGAGCATATCCTGATATTATGATGCTTGTTTGGTAGTGCTTGTGGTCTCCCATCCATGTTACAATGACACCCTATTTGCAAACCTTTGATGATCGACCATGTGAGTCAATAGGAGTTGTACATAATCCTCCCATTCAATTAGGTGATAGGAATGTCTTAGTAGATGTAGCAATTTTTATCACCCCTATTGACTTCAACCTTCTTCTTAGGTGCAATTATGTGTATGACACGTAAGTTATGGCATATTTTTTTTATCATGTGATGAATTTTCCACATGAAGGATGCATTATCACCATCGATCCACTCACATGTTGTAGTTCTCAACTACATGTTACTGAAGACAATGTATCACTTTTAGTAGCTCATTCGTAATATATCCCTACTATTTGGTTGGATCATGATCTAAATCACAAATTCTTTATGTGACCACTACCACCATTTGCACAACCTCCACTCTGATAGAGTATTGAGTCTTTGGATCCTTTGAACAACTCAAACTTGCAAATTGATATTGTAGCTTCACACTTGGGAGCCACAAATCCACTCTCTTTTCCCATGTGTGAAAGTGTTCTTGCCTCATTAACCATGAATTTCAATGATGATGAAACATTAATCCACTCTCTTTTCCCATGTGTGAAAATTCTCTTGCCTCCTTAACCATGAATTTCGATGATGATGAAACATTATTTGATGCTATACCTTATTTTAATAGTCCTTGGGATAACCTCCACTTTAGTTCTCCTATTGACTTCCTACCTAAGCTACCCACTCCACTAGCATGCCCTTAGACTCCATCTCCTCTAGAAATATCTTTGATTTTTTCCTACTAGCACCACATATCACACTTGACAATATATGATCATTGATTTTTCAACCACATGGATTCTTGTATAATGTTTTGAGGATACAAACACTTCCATGATTTTAATTACTCTTGATAAATCTAATAATATTTTTGAATTGGTGTTGTTATTGGTATGCAATGGTATGGTATTGGTATGCAATGGTATAGGTATTGGTATTGGCAATGCATAAGGGTATTGGCAATGCATATTGGCATTGGTATTGGCAATGCAATGGTATTGGTATTGTCAATGGTATTGGTATTGGTATGGTATTGGTATGCATATCATTGCCAATGCATACCATTTCCATGCAATGGTATGCAATCGTATGGTATTGGTATGGTATCGGTATTGTTATGATATGGTATGGTATGGTATGGTATGTTATTGGTATTGGTATGGCATAGTATGGTATTGATATGTGTATCATTGCTAATGCATACCAATGTCAGTGCCATGCAATTGTATTGGTATGATATGGTATGGTATTGGTATGCAATGGTATTGGTATTGGTATGGTATGGTATTGGTATTGGTATGCATATCATTGTCAATGCATACCATTGCCATGCATTGGTATACAATGATATTGGTATTGGTATTGGTATGCAACGATGTGGTATTAGTATGGTATTGGTGTTTGTATGGTATGGTATGGTATTGGTATTGGTATGGTATAGTATGGTATTTATATTGGTATGGTATTGGTATGGTGTTAGTATTGGTATTGGTATTCTCTTCTCCTATTGACTTCCAAACTAAGCTACCCACTCCACTAGCATGCCCTTAGACTCTGTATCCTCTAGAAATATCTTTGATTCTTACCTACTAAAACCACATCGCACTTGACAATGATGCCTTGTGTTGGAACATTTATAATCCTAAAGCTTTGAGCTCGACATTCTTCACCCCATGGAAAATATAATATGTCCCAAGCGCTAACTTATAAATAACTTTGAACCTTAAGACAAAATCATTTCTGGTTAAATCGTAATAGAAGTGTAATATCCGTCGTCGATGAAATTTTGCGGTTGATCGAACGATCCTTATTTCTCCGGAGTTTTGGAGCCACCTGATTGTTAAAGAGTTGAATAACTAAAGGTCACTTCGGAGCTTCGTGCTTCGGGCGTTTCGACAAGTCTTCACAGTTAAAGTCTCGAAACCCGAAAGTGCCCGTTACCACTTTTCCACAAACCTTTAAAAGACACGAATCATGGTACACATGTACCTTTTGAGTCTTCCCTAGGATGACACGTGGCATCTATTTTCGACCTTTTCATCTAAAGATTCATACAATTCTAAGTAACACATGGCACCCCCTGGTCTCGACACGTCCCTACGAGTAGCAGCCTTTTCGGAAATTTAATAAAGAGATAACTTACAAATCCACGAAGTAGCAAAATGCTGAAATATTAAATCTTAATTAGCTAAGTTAATCTTGATTAAAGGAGAGTTAACAACTTCGTACTTCAGAATTCGTACCTTTACCATCCATCACATTCTGAAATCTATGAAGTCTGAACTTCCAAAACACTTGAAACTTAAACAGGGTTAATTAAAACTTTAAAACGATAATCTAATAATTAATCTTTCATGAACTCGCGATTCGGGAAATTTCAAACCTATTTCCTCCAAAATTCTCGATCGCAAACCGCCAATATTAATGGCATTGATCACAAATCAATAGTAATGATTTTAATATAGATTGTAGATCGCCAGTTAGATTTGCTCATTAAGGTAGATAAATTTATCATCAGTAAAGGTATTCTCAAATCAATACGTCTGAGGTGAATAAGAATGATTGATTTTGAATTCTATTTTCATTCTCACAAAATAGCAAGTTTTAGCCAACTGAGAAGCTCACGCATTCCCCTGTAACAGGTAACCCCGTTCTGATTTCATCAATATCATGGCACCACGAAAGATGGCTAAAGCAGCTCGTGAAAGCGCAAATCCAAATACAGATGTCTTGTCAGATACCTCACCGAGAGCCATAGACACTCTGAAATCTTGGACACAGGTGTTTGATATTCTACAGCATGAGCTTATAAATTGCCTAGAGGATTCAGGCAACGAAGTGAGCGAAACTCATGCAACTAAACTCAGGGATATAGCTCAGTCAAAGCTACACAAAATAGTTGCACGGCCGAGACTCATGCTGTATAACGACATGATAGGTTGGGCCCTGGAAAACGTCGACATTTCAACCAGGAGCATTTACAACTCACAGAAGGTTGACGTTGGGTCCTTCCAACCAGAACACATACAAGTAATGTATAAACTATCCCCCATTTTTAAATATAGTTACGACGTTGCATTCATACTGGAGTTTGAGAAACAAGAGTGCACACAATATGAGAAAATCTACCCCGATTTAATCAAGGATTCATAACCACTTATTCTTTCCTTTTGATATTCAGTTTTTACTTTGCAAGTCCCCTTTACAGGTTTCAAGCATTATTCTTTCATTTTTACTAGGATAAAGTTATGTTATAGAAGTGCATTTAGTGCATCAAGACAAGGGGCGATTACCATTAGAGGGGGTAGAGCTCAAGTTGGCCTTTGGATTTTACAATCAGCCATTATCCCATATTTAATTCTTTTATTTTTATAATCTTGCATCAACCTCAGCATTCTAGCTCTTCTTCTCATGAGAGAATGAACCATAATCCATATCGAAGTTTAGTACATTGTGATAGGCTCCAAGATGCTAAGTGTTAAGTATGGGGGAGAACCGAATGCTACCCTTATCAAAGCCTCTCAGTGATACCCATGTTCCTTGGGAGTGACAACACGGGACTAGAGCACAAATGATGGACACCAAGATGAAACAAGGAAACAAGCATAAATTCATGAGCTTATGATTCATTATCCAACTTCAACCAATGATCCTCATTAACATGCCTAATATATTAAGTATGACACTTCATATGAAACAAGGGCTAAGGTACCTCATGATGACGTTGGACAACCGTCTCCCAAGACTATGTTGATTGGATGTGATGAGTTGTGTTGGTGAGGTAGAGGCATTTGAGGGACTATTGGGCTAAAATATATGGACATGTTGGTCATCATGATCATCAGGATACATGTCTTCACTGCGAGCCATGAGACAAGATCTTTTCTAGTTGCCCCTAGGCGAGAGGGGGTAACACCCTCCACATCAAATATGATTTCATGGAATTCCTTAATGGAAAAGAAGGCTTAAAAGAACATGACATGTGGCATTAGAGGCTCAATTAAAGCATGTGACTTCATCAAAGAAGCTAATAAGGGGAGCACTCCACTTTATGAGGGATATGGATACCTTATCTCCACCAATCAAGCACTAAATGAGGAGCATCCTATAGGAGATGATGACACATGGCAAGGTTAACCATTTCCAAACCCTACAATATGCCATCTAGAAGAGTGTTCCACCTTGGGAGACTTCTAAACATTTATTAATATTTTATTATTGTTTTGAAGGAAAAGATGGATCTAGAACTTTCTAGAGTAATCTCTATAATATTCTATTGGAAAGTTTAGGAAAGAAGCTATAAAGCAAAGACTCCTCTGATTTGCTAGGGAGAAGTTCAAGAGGATGAAAATCTTTCTAAGGCCAAAGACTTTGTAACTAAAGGTAAAGGGATGAAAGGCTTAACAAACTAGATCTTCGATCTTCTTCTCACAGATCTTGTATGTATGTAAGGCTCCTATGAATGTATTACCAAAATATTTTTATGTAAAGGGAAGTTTTAGCTTGTCATAGTTGGTTGTTCTTTGCTTAAAGAGGAGGATAAAGTGTGGTCTTTAGAACTTGTTCACTCCATTTTGATATCTAATTTGGGTCATGATGCGGTTGTTAATTAAATATAAGGTTGTCTCTCTTACTCTAGTCTCATATTTGATGTATTATATCGCTACAGGAAATTTATAAATGTTTTGTTGTCTCTTGTGAACATTTGTTTGGTGCTTTATCATGTCCATTTCACCTACTTTCAAGTTCTATTCATCATCTAGATTCCATAGCCTAAGGACAAAGCACTAGGTCTTGCTTCTCATTTTATATCTAAAAGGACAAAAACATTATCATTCTACAGATCTGATTTTTTATATCAGCATTTAGGATAGATATGTAGTCAAAAGAGAGTCGGCCCAATGTTAGGAGAACAATCACCGAGGTGACAATGGTTGATGTCCTCAAGTTTCCCTAGGTTTTGCACTTGATGGTTGGACTTTGAATATCTTTGACTTGCAGATTTTAGAGGAAACATAATTAGAAAAGATTAACATAGACTCGGGGGATTTTCTTTGCATTGTGTTTAGCACAAGGAGAGAACATGCTTTTGAGACTCATTATTTTGCTTTTCTTTCAACATACAAATTTGAGAGAGGGTGCACTCCTTGGCTATTTTATGTGGACTTTGTTTTCATGGACATGGAGTGGGAGGGAACAATCCTTTGAGATTGATTTAGGTGTGGTCTTGCGCCTAATTTAGGCTTGCTTTTGTGACCGGAGTAACCTTTTCCATGCATGAATGTCAAATATTTTCTCTAGTGTTTTTATTTAGCATGGAAACCAATTCTATAGGAGCAACTAGGGCACAGCTCTAAGTGATATATGTGGTGTGTTTGGATCTATTTTCAGAGAGTAGGTGGAGGCTTGTGTGTTAAGCAAGCCTAGTCTATTTGAGAAGGAAAGCACTACACATGGGCATTGGAACCTTCATCGATCTATACTTGTTGCATTTACTATTGGCAGAAGGGAGGCACTTAATTTGGACTCTATTCTTAGTAGTTCATGTAGGTTATTCTTGGTTCTGTGGTGAGCATACTTTAGAGAGGTTTCTATACACTTTCTTCATGTGTCTTAACACTCATATTATGGAGTAATGCACTATTCTTAGAGGTTGTGGTTGGATAGTTGTATTCCTATCTCCTAGCCCTATTTACAACATGTTGAGTGCACTACTTGATCTAAAATGGATGTGAAATAACACCTCCAAACTTTGTAAAAAAAAGGATACTTCTTGGTGAAGTTTCAAGTCAATGGTATGTGGCAATCAACTTGAAGACCAAAGGCCTCATTTTTCCACAAGAAGATGAAATGAACCACTTGTTGGTTGGCATTCCAAGGTAGAGTTATAATAGAAGATGCATGATTGATGGAAAAACAAACCAAGAGATGAAAAAAATGGAAGCTTGGGAAGAAGAGTAGTAGAAAAAGATTGAGAACTCAGAATAAAGAAATGTTTTCATAGATAGAAGGGCAAAGAGGATTTTGAGCCTATCTATGGTGAACAAAGATCATCTCTGAGCCAAAACAATTTGTAAAATACTGCCAATGAGTAAGAATACACAAATTCTTTGATTGAGAGTGGATAGCTCCATTCTATAACAATTCCTAAACAGAAACAAAAGCCATAAATAAATAATTGGTTTTCCCATTTGGGTTTCCAAGATATTTATATCTATGATGTGGTTAATTGTTGGATAATTGTATTGATCTAGTTAATTGCTTCTTGTCCGGTGGTTATAATTAATTCCAATGTCAGTTCTTTTGGTTGCATTGTTGGGTTTAAATCCATGCTTGCTTATGGAGAAAACCACATTCTACAGTTTGAATTCTACCTTAAATTGATCAATTAATGTTTCCATGATTCCATAGCATTGTTGGCTAGTATCTACAACTCCATCCATCAATTGATTGAACTATGGTTTCGATGCGTTGCTTGTGTACTATGCAAGTCACAATAAATAGCTTAGATTGGCATCATAATTCCCTTACTCTATCGCTAGTATAAAAAATCATGGAATGTTATGTGGGCCCTTAGCGACAACGATTTTCTTCGATTTGTGCAAACCCACTGCAGCAAATCACGTTCTACAACCACACATTCTTCAATTCCAGCATTGTATCTGCAATGTGCGTTATTTGAGCCTTGGGCATTCACCTACAACAAAACATCATCAGCCTATGCATTGGATCAATTAGATTCAACCATCGTGTGGCTTGTTCAAGCCTCCACCGCACTTGTTTATTACCTACAGTGGTCTCCCTAAGTCTACACCAGCTAAATTTTGTGAAAAATCCAAGTCCTATCAGCTTGCCTTCTTGGTCTGTCTTTGACCAAAGAAAGGCTCTAAGTTTCAACTGTCCGGTAATGTATTTTCTGTTGTTTTATAACAGCAAACAGTCCAAGGGTTTCTTGCTGATTTGTTACGGTTATGTTCTCAATTTTGGGTGCTCTAGCATGTCGTTTTTGTCACCAAAAATTAGTACATGCATCTCAAAATAAACATAACACACCTAAACATTGTTTACTGTTGAAAATGAAATAGATCTAAGAGACTAATACATGCATTTGTAAACACAGGTCTTTTTGGTCAACATGACCCTGCATAAAAACCCCCGAGGAAAACCAATTTGGAATATGTATGTATATATGAGGAAAGCATAAGGTGGAATACCGTAAGTACAATGTATGAAAGAACCTGATACAATAGCAACTCCAACTGAGCTGATATACAAGCTCAAAATCACCAGATGTGCCCCAGAATGGTGCACCCCTCATACAGACTGTCAGAACCATTGAATCTGCTCCAACTGCCAACTATGAGCTCGAATCTGGAAACCCCTCCAGAGCAATGAAGTTCTACTGAATGGTTATCCTCTGCAACTGATCTCACTGCAATCTGATGGCTAGAAGTCTCTCTATAGCTGATGCGCCCCAATCTGGCAATGTGCCCTCCTCAGAAGTAGAACCTCTCCAGTAAATAAGCTATGGCATATGATGCAAGCCTCCCTCCATGAAAGCAAGTGCCCTAGCTCAAGTCTCCTCACAAAACTAATCTCATCTCCATCCTCCAAGAGCTCATCTCTCAACAAGCAAATGAACAAGTGAAGAATGTGCACTCCTTCACCCTTTGCGCCCCTCTTTGACATCCATTAGGAAACCTAAAATATGAAGGGTTGAGATCATCTCATCTCCCATCTAATCGATGGTTGAGATCTCCCCATTCATATTTAAGTCACAAACCCACTTTGGGTTAAGTTGTCTAAGTCAACTTTATGTCTCTAATACACCCCTTTGTGAATTAATAGTCATTTTAGGCCAAAATGACTAAATTTCACTTTAGATAAAATCAAAGTGAAATTAGACAAAAGTACAAGGTACAAAGTGTAATGTCCTTCTCCCATGTGCTAAAGGAGGTCATAAGCACATGGGAAACACCTCCCAAGGTACAAAACTCAACACTCCCTCTTACCGAGGAAGGTGTTCCTCACCAAGCCCATCTTGTCTCTGAAATAGACATGTTTGCCCCGTGGCAGGGCCTTGGTGAGAATATATGCTACTTGGTCATCTGTAGATATATACTGCAACTGAACTGCCCCTCTCTGAACCCAGTCACGAATGAAGTGGTACCTGATCTCAATATGCTTCCACCGGTCATGAAACACTGGATTCTCAGAGAGTTTTATGCAACTCTGATTATCATAGTGAATGACAGTCGGAGACATCTCCTAACCGAATAAACCAACCAACGTCTTATGAAGCCAAATGGCCTCGCAACTGGCCTGACTGGCCGCCATATTCTCTACCTCGACCGAACTCAAAGCAACTAACTTATGCTTCCAACTGAACCAGGAAATAAGTCCTGACCCCAAACTGAAGCAGCACCCTGAGGTTCTTTTCCTGTCAGCAGCACATCCTGCCTAGTCTGAATCTGTGCAGCCAACCAAACTGACTCCATCTCCCCTGACATAGTCAAGGCCATAGTCCATTGTCCCAGCAACATATCTCAAGACGTGTTTTGCCCCAACCATGTGAACACTCCTCATCTCAACCATGTACTAGCTAAGTGTGTTCACGGAAAAACATATATCTGGTCTGGTATTAACCAGATACATAAGTGAACCAATCAATTGCATGTATATTGTGGCATCCACCAATTGGTTATCTGAAGCACTAAGCTTCTTCCAGTTGGTGATTATAGGTGTAGACATAGGTCTGTAGTCCTCCATCTGAAATCTGCTCAAAATATCTGTTGCATACTTCCCCTGCCCGAGAAATATGTGACCCTCCTCCTGCCATACCTCCATACCTAGAAAGTAGTACATCAATCTGATATCACTCATATCAAACTATGATGCAAGTCCCAGCTTGCACTCAGCTATGAGATCCTCAGCTCCAGTAACGAATAAATCATCCACATAGAAAATGAGAATGAGCGTGTCCTCACCCCTAATGATGAAATAGAGCTTTGGATCAACATTGCTCTTCTTGAAGCCCATCTGAAGCAAATAAGTTTCAATACGTGAATACCAAGCTCGGGGAGCTTGCTTCAGACCATATAGTGTCTTAGTCAGAAGACACACGTGAGTCTCCCTGTCACTCACCTCAAAACCCTGTGGTTGCTCTATGTACACCTCATCCTCAATAAAGCCATTCAGAAATGTGGTTTTCACATCCATCTGATGAATGCGCCAACCCATCTCTGCTGCTATGGAAATGATAGTCTTGATAGAAGTGTATATCGCAACTATTGCGAAAGTCTCGTCATAGTCAACTCCCTCAATCTGTGAGAAGCCCCGTGCCACAAAGCGGGCCTTGTGTTTCTCAATGTTGCCATCTGCATCCATCTTGGTCTTGTACAACCACCTGGAAGTCACAACTGGCTTCCCCACTGGCCTTGGAACCACATCCCAGACATCATTGCGCACAATGGAGTCATACTCCTCGACCATGGCCTCTCTCCAGACCTGATGGTCAACTGCCTACGCAAATCTATGTGGCTTAGTATCCCTGATACTCGTCACAAGTGCTAAGTATGCTCCAAATCTAACTGGTGGCCTGCTCTCTCTGATCTGGCTCTTGGGCTCCCCTACATTCTCCTTGGCCTCCTTCAGGGTCTCCTGAAACCATCTAGGTCTCCTCTTCCCTGAAGTGGTCAATGGAGAAGTAAGGTCACTCTGCCCAAGAGTGACTGCCACAGGACTCGTCTCAACCCTCTGTGATCCTGAAGTGTGTGCCCCATCTGACTGAAACTACTCTGACTATGACCCTAAAGCTATGCATGGTAACCCTGTCACCCCTGATACTGGTGTACTCGAAATCTGAAGTTGTGCTCCCTCTGAGACTGCAACTGGGAACTCTGCATCATCCTCAACTCCAACTCTCGACTCAAGAGATCTCACAAAAACCTTATCCTCCTCAAATCTAACATCTCTGCTCACCACCACTCTCGTAAGTGGCGGAATGTAGATGTGATAGGCTTTCATCACCTCTGAGTATCTAACTAGAATCCCCTCCTAGGTTGTGGGGTCTAGCTTTGTCCTCCTCTCCGAGGGGGCATGAGAGAAAGTCAAGCACCCAAAGAGCCTGATGTGCTCGACATCGGGCCTCCTACTAGTGAAGGCCTCCTCAGGAGTCATCTTCCCCAAAATCCTATGGGGGCTCATGTTCTGCAAGTAAACTGCAGTAGCACATGCCTCTGCCCACAAATACAAAGGCAAACTCTAATCATCCAGCATAGATCTCGTTGCACCGGTAATGGCCCGGTTCTTCCTCTCTGCAACCCCGTTCTGTTGGGGGTTGTAAGGTACGGTCATCTGTCTCCTAATGCCCTGTTGAGCACAGAAGTCTACAAACCATCTCGAGGAATACTCTCCCCCGTTATCTGACAGCAAGACTTTGATCCTCTTTCCCAATTGGTTCTCCACGAGAGCTCTGAACTCTTGGAACCGTGTGAAGACCTCACTCTTGGCCTTCAAAAAATAGATCCAAGTCTTTCTCGAGTAGTCATCAATAAATGTGAGATAGTACTCACAACCACTCAAGGACCTCCGAGTCATGGGCCCACACACGTCCGTGTGTACTAAATCCAGTATCCCAACTGACCTGGTGTCACTGTTGGGGAACGATGCCTTGGAAAACTTGCCAAGCGCACACCCTCTGCAAACATCCTAATGCTCTATGATGATCTGTGGCACTCCAGTCACAACCTCTCTCAAACCTCCAAGAGCCCCATGATGTAGGTGGGCCATCCTACGATGCCATAACTCACATAGCTGTCGGTTGTTGTCATTGCTCGCTTACAATGCATGAAGTGGCTGAAAAAACAATCTAAATAGTTTCCCCTCTCTCACTCCAATCACCTGTCCTGAGGCTAGTGAAGAACCTTGAGGATGAATCAGTACTTCGGAGCCTCTGAATGTCACCTCAAGACCTCTATCCTGAAGGGTGGAAACTGATATCAGATTCTTCTTCATGCCAGGGACATAAAGAACGTTCGTGAATGATATGGATGGCATGCCATCTCTCTGAAAAGCAACTGTGCCAACCTCTGCAACTCTGACAACTCTGTCATCTCCAAGAGAAATCTCAATCCTGACCTCAGTGTCTCTGAGATCAAAAAAGTATTCTCAAAAACCAGTCATATGGCTCGAAGCCACGTTATCAATATACCAGATACAAGGTGTTGTCTCAACTGAAGTGCAGCATATGAGGAAAGCACACTCTCTCTAAAACTATGTATGAAAGTTTAGCTCCTCTGTTGTAGCTGAGGTACCACCCTTCTTCTTCTTCATGTTCAGGCACTGTCCAACATAGTGCCTAAACTTCTTACAAACAAAGCACTTCACTTTGCTCATATCTCTCTTCTGACCACTGCCCTGACCACTGCTACTGTCTCCTCCTCCACTCCCCTATGGTGTGGCCCCAAACGTGGGACCCTGTCGATCCCCACGGTCGGCCTTCTTCTTGCCCTTTGTCCAAAGAGCAAGATCCTCCTCACCTTGACCAATCTGTTGTTGTCACTGTTGCCGCTGTCCAGAAGCCTCGGCTGCTAATAGAATCTCCTCCTGGACGAAGTCATCCCACATCTTCTCCCATGTAGGCATGACCTCCTTGGAAACTATGCCACATACAAATGGAACCCATGGTTTGGTGAAGCTATTCATAGCTTGCCTCACCAAAGAGTTAAGGTCAACAACCTCGCCGACGGCTCCAAGCTCGTCTCTGATCTGAGTGAAGTGACCAAGGAATGAAGTTACTGACTTATCCTTGAGCATGTGAATGCCCCTGAGTCGGTCATGGAGAACCATCTTATGGTTCTCATTGGAGCTCTCATACAACTTGCATAGAGATGCCCACATCTCGTATGCGCAAGCCTTCCCCATCAAATGGGGTATGATATGATCATGGACTGCGTCACAAATGGTCCTCTTCGCCTTGTTCTTCTTCCTGAACTCTGCCACCAAGACGGGAGCAGTGACAGGAATGGGGGGAACATTTGCCTCGACTATATCCCATAGCTCGAGGTCCTCTAAGACGAAGACCATCCTCGCCTTCCAAGGCAACCAATTGCTAGTCCCTGCTAGCCTATCCTCAACTCGCATATGAGATGCTGACATCTCTGCCAAACTGCAAACCCCAACTGATGCTCACACTACCAAGGAAAACACTGTCTCACTCCTGTCAACACATGTGTGAAAAGAGACAAGTGTAATATGACCTCACTCCTAACAAAATAGGTGTGAAAAGAGGTCAAGTCAAATCAGCCTCACTCCTACTGCGTAGGTGTGAAAAGAGACTAATGACAAGTGTCCAAACTGTCCAACAATCCTCTGAAAAATTCTGCCCTCTGACAACCATTGAATGAGTCAATGGTTGTCCTCAAACATCTGCCAAAAACATATGTATGACAGCCACTAAAATGTTGTCCACCATCCAACTATCCAAAATTTCAGCCACCGAAGCTCTGATGCCATGTGAAAAATCCAGGTCCTATCAACTTGCCTTCTTGGTCTATCTTTGACAGAAGAAAGGCTCTAAGTTTCAACTGTCCGATAATGTATTATGTGTTGTTTTATAACAGCAAACAGTCCAAAGTTTTCTTGTTGATTTGTTACGGCTATGTTCTCAATTTTGGGTGCTCTAGCATGTCGTTTTTGTCACCAAAAATTAGTACATGCATCTCAAAATAAACATAACACACCTAAACATCGTTTACTGCTGAAAATGAAACAAATCTAAGAGACTAATACATGCATTTGTAAACACAGGTATTTTTGGTCAGCATGACCCTGGCTAAACCGCCCCCCCCCCCAAGGGAAAACCAGCTTGGAATATGTATGTATATCTGAGGAAAGCAGAAGGTGGAATACAGTTAGTACAATATATGAAAGAACTTGATACAATAGCAACTCCAACTGAGCTGATATACAAGCTCAAAATCACCAGATGCGCCCCTCATACAAACTGCCAGAACCACTGAATCTGCTCCAACTGCCAACTGTGAGCTCAGATCTGGAAACCCCTCCAGAGCAATGAAGCTCTGTTGAATGGCTATCCTCTGCAACTGATCTCACTGCAATATGATGGCTAGAAGTCTCTCTACAACTGATGCGCCCCAATCTGGCAATGCGCCCTCCTCAGAAGTAGAACCTCTCCAATAAATAAGCTATGGCATATGATGCAAGCCTCCCTCCATGAAAGAAAGCGCCCTAGCTCAAGTCTCCTCACAAAACTAACCTCATCTCCATCCTCCAAGAGCTCCTCTCTCAACAAGCAAATGAACAAGTGAAAAATGTGCCCTCCTTCACCCTTTACACCCCTCTTTGACATCCATTAGGAAACCTAAAATATGAAGGGTTGAGATCATCTCATCTCCCATCTAATCGATGGTTGAAATCTCCCCATTCATATTTAAGTCACAAACCCACTTTGGGTTAAGTTTCCTAAGTCAACTTTATGTCTCTAACTCACCCCTTTGTGAATTAATAGTCATTTTAGGCCAAAATGACTAAATTTCACTTTGGACAAAGTCAAAGTGAAATTAGACAAAAGTGCAGGGTACAAAGTGTAATGTCCTTCCCTCATGTGCTAAGGAGGTCATAAGCACATGGGGAACACCTCCCAAGGTACAAAACTCAACAAATTTCACCTACACAAAGCCACTAAAAACTTCCTCAAGGCCATATGTTGTTGAATTCCTACTATCACCTTTGATTGGGTTTTATTTAATTATAAAATTGTGCATACATTGTTAATGCCTCGTGGCTCGCGTGATTACAAGTACAAGGACGTAGTGATACCTCTTGTCTATTACTTGAGCATATTGGGTTTGGGCAGATATATATAATTAATTAAGAGTTGGGCTGGGTATTGCAAATTTTTGGAGTTCTATTTGGTTAGGCATCTATCCGAGAATACAAACAATAAGATAAATATTGGAACAGGAGTTGAATAGAGATATCCATTCATGTTGATGAATTTAGATTGAAGAAGTCCTCTGACCTTAACATTAATGAGCAAAGACATTACTTTTAAATTATGCACTGAAGATCCATGTTGGTGAGATGGAATAGCCATATGCCTACTATTTAGGTATCGATTTACTTTTAAATTATGGTATCGGTTTACTTTTAAATTATGCACTGAAAATCCATGTGGATGAGATGGATTAGCCATAGACCTACTATTTATGTATCACTAACAGTTTGACACCATACAATGTATTGTTAGAGATAATGGAGCAATATTCTTGGTAGGTTATTCTTAGTTGATCAATTCCTACAGCCACCTTTGAATGTTTTTTTATAAATTATAAAATTGTGCATACATTTTTAATGCGTCATGGCTTGGGTGATTGTAAGTGTCGGAATGTAGTGATGCCTCTTGTCCATTACTTGACTGTATTGGGAATGGGCATATACATATAATTAATTAGGAGTTGGGTTCAAAATTGTAAATGTCTGGGTTTATATTTGGCTGTGCATCTATCCAGGCACTACGAACAAATAAACAAATATCGGAATTGGAGTTGAACAGAGATATTCATGTAGATGAATTCAGATTGAAGAACCTCTCAGTTTGACAATAACATGCAGAAACATTACTTTTAAATTCTGCATTGAAAATTCGAGTTGGCAAGACAGATGAGCCATAGACCTACCCTTTATGGATCACTACTTGAGTTATTTTGGCACCATACAATCTGTTCTTAGAAGCAATGGAGTAGTACTCTTTGCAAGTTATTCTTGGTTGATTAATGTTGATATTATGGTAGTTGTGGGAGGTATTAACCTCCATGTGTAACCTTTGACTAAAATAGAATATTCTGAAAGCGGGAGAAATCCTAAATGGATGTGTAAACACCTTAGAAGACAAGTCGGTTCAGTAAAATAATTAATATTAAAGTATTAGCTTCTACAAGGACAAGTCGGCCCAGACAGGTGACAAGAACCACTATAAATAAGAGGCGCTTGAGCTCATTTGTACACACTCACTCACAATCTCATACAAGCTAAGAGTTGCGCAAGTCTGGAGGAGAGTTGCAGCTACTGTAGTGGTGATTGGTTCTTGGTTTGTGGTCTTGGGATATCTTTCCGGTGTGTTATCCTTGGAGAAGGTGTGCTTTCTTGATGATATTGTTGTTTTCCAAAATCATTCTCTCTGTTAAAGGTTAAAGTGCTCGGGGGTGGTGCATGCCTATGGTTGGGAGACAATATAGGATTGTATATGGATTGTCTATGGTTGGGAGCACATCAACATTTTAACAGGGTATGGGACCACACTACCTTCAAAACAATCTAACCATTGGAAGGTAGATCGACAGTTCTTTGTCAAGCTCATTGTAGCACCAGTTGCAGCTACAACTTGGGTTTCTGATTTTGCAGCTACAACAGACCCTAACCTAATTCTTTGGGCACTTTAAGTGAAACGTTTGGCATAATTATTGGATATTCTAGTGCATCTTAGCCTAGCGCACCCCTTGGTACCTTCAGCTAGCAAAAACGTCAAGGTTAAATTTTTGGGTAAAGTCAAAGTCAAAGGCAGTCATGACTTACTCCCTGAAGTCAGAGAACAAGCTAGAAGGAGATTCAAATTTTAGAGCGTGGAAGACAAGGATTGACCTCATCCTTGCCAAGAACAAAGTTCTAGATATCGTGAAGGGCAAGATCGTGGAACCACAGTTTGAAGTAGGAAAGGAGAAGCAACCCTAGAATGTTGCAGCAATGGAGAAGTTCAAGGACAATAACATCAATGCCAAGAGTATCAATGTGGAATTCATCAAAGATCGTTTGATACCCTACATATCTAATCTTGAATCATCCAAGAAGATGTATGATGCCCTAACTAACCTTTTTGCAGTCAGAAATATTGGACAAGTGATGAGTTTGAAGAATGAGCTTCATGACAAATATGACTAAGGATGACACTGTAGTCTCATACTTTGTAAGGATTTCTCAATTGAGAGATCAACTACAAGCTATTGAAGAAGTTATTACAGAAAAGGAACTTGTGAATATTGCACTCAATGGTATTTCTAGATCATGGGATTCATTTGCTACAAGCATGAACACAAGAAAGGAGTTTCCCACGTTTGAAGAGCTTTGGACCTGTTGCACACAAGAAGAGACAAGGATCAACTCAAAGGGAAGATCTTAAAAGGAAGAGGATGCTCAAGCCTATGCAACAAAGTTCAAGAGACATGGAGGTAAGAAAAGATTTGGTTCAAGAAAGAAATCCAATCATAAGAAAGACATGTCAAAGGTACAATGTTTTGGTTGTCATAAATATGGCCACTACAAACATCAGTGTCCTGAATTAGAAAAGAAAAGAAAGGAAAAACACCATGCGTCAGCTACTAATGATGAAGTACCTTCAAAGAAAGCCAAGCATAAAGAAACAAATTTCTTCTACTACTCAACTCTTGCAGGATCACTTGAAGACACCATGTGGCTAATTGATAGTGGAGCTTTCAGACATATGATAAGTGTCCGTGAAAAACTCTCAAGCATGAATGAAAAGAAAATCTCTCATAGAGTCGAACTTGGAGACAAGAACTCTTATGCAGTCAAGGGAATTGGAAAAGACTATTGAATTGGAATCAGGTAACAATGTTCATCTTAGTAATGTTTTGTATGTACCTGGTTTGAAAAAGAATTTAGTATCTATTTCTTGCTTAGAAGACAAAGGAGATAGAATAGCCGTTGTCGATGAAAAAGTACTCGTATGGTCTAAAGATTCAAAAATAGAAGATGCTAGAGTTATTGGTATTCGTGAAGGAAGATTGTATAAACTTCTAGGTCAAGATGCTCAAGCTCTCATATATGAACTCAATACTAGTGAGTTATGGCATAGAAGGTATGCTCACCTTTATTATCAAGCATTTCCATCTCTAAATAAGATGGTTGTAGGCATAGAAAAACTACAATCAGTACACAAAGGTGTTTGCAGAGGATGTACACTTGGGACGAATATTAAGAAGCAATTCCCAAGTAGTGAGAATAGATCCAAGGAGATCTTGGATCCGATACACTTAGATGCATGTGGTCCTATGACGGTGAAATCTCTAGGAGGCTCTCTCTACTATGTAACATTTCATCGATGACTTCTCAAAAAAAACCTGGATGTACCTGTTGAAGACAAAGGATGAAGTATTTAGCAAATTCCAAGAATTCAAAGTTGAAGTGGAAAACCTGACAGACAAGAAGATCAAGACACTAAGATTTGATAATGGAGGAGAATACACCTCCAAGGAGCTTGTTGCCTTTTGTAAAGCAGTCGGAATTAGAAGGGAGCTAATTGTCCCACATAATCCTCAACAGAATGGTGTGCCAGAAAGAAAGAACCGAGCCATTGAAGAATCTGTTAAGGCAATGATGAATGACCATAATTTATCCACATTTCTATAGGGAGAAGTAGCTATGACAACCATATATGTTCAAAATAGAAGTCCTCATCGTATATTACATGACTCCAGAAGAAGCTTTCTCCGGAAAGAAGCCAAGTGTTGAACACTTGAGTATCTTTGGTTGTCCTATCTATATTCAGGTTCCCAAGGACAAAAGAAAGAAGTTGGAACCTTCAAGAAAGAAGGGCATATTTGCTAGATATAGTGAGTCATCAAAAGCTTACAGAATCTATGTTCCAAGTCAACAAAAGGTTGAAATCAGCAGAGATGTGACTTTCGATGAAAATATTGTCTTCAACAAATCTATAGAAGATTCCATGGATTCCAATGATGAAGAAGAACATGAAGGTCCCAAGGAAGAAACTACATGTTCTCTAGAACATTCCAAAGAAGAACGAGAATAAGCACTTAAACCACTGGAACCAGTTATTGTACTTGAGACCAGAAAACAACCAGCATAGCTAGAATCCACCCTACAAGAAATAGAAAGACATAAAGCTCCCAGTGGCACCTTTAGGGAAAGAAAGAGGCTGAAAATATTCTCTAGTTATGCGACACTTATGACAAGTCTTATCAATGTAGAACCTTCCACCTTTGAAGAAGCAGTCAAGAAGAAAGAATGGAAGGAAGCTATGATGCAAGAATATCAATCCATCTTGAAAAATGATGTATGGGAAAATGTGCCTATACCTGAAGGAAAGTTTGTATTCACTTCAAAATGGGTTTACAAGATAAAGCATGTATTAGATGGGAGTGTTATCCCCTATCCTAGGGATGACTAAGGAGATTATGTCTCTAGGCTCACAAGTCCTAGACATGGAGTGCGGAGAGCCAAACGACTTGAGCTTGGCCCCGAAGGGCCCATCTTTTCTTCAGCGCATCCCATCTATCAGCAGTAGCATCATCCATCCCACCAACATGGTCCTGAAGTAGTAGTGGGTATTGCTCCATGAGGTAATGAGTATGGGTAATCATGGTATGTGTCACTATGATTTTCGAAGCATTTGAATATGTTGCATTGAACTCTCCTTTATTTCATAATGTTTGCTTGGAAATTGTGCTCTTTAACTTGTTCATACCTGGGGGGGCGACAGAATGCCCTAGTAAGTTGGTTCCCTTTAGGATGAGTTGCCACTAGGTGGGTCTATGAAAGGACATCGTCCTTTCCTTCCATACTTACCTTTTTTCATCATTATCCCTCTCATCTTCCCCTACCTTTGTTTGGGCATTGGGTTTGCCACACTAGGAAGGGTTGTACCTTGCCTTGTGGGAAGAAGGGGCTAAAGGCTCAAAGGGTAAAGTAGCTGGCAAGAGTTAAAAACAAAAATAAAACCTTTAAGATGCTTCGCCCATAGATTCTTGAGAAAGCAATAAAAGGCTTCTCAATAAGAAAAGGGGACCCATAAGATAAAAAAAACTCAAGGTCTAGTTGGTGGATGGGAGGTCTCATCATGAGCCAGCCTATTAGGTCCATGGGCATGCAGCAGTATGACACTACCATCTATCTGGTCACCAAACCAGGGTAGTGGCTCTTGGTGGCATAGCCAAGAGAAAGGGTGTCTCATCACGAGCCAGCCTTCTCATTTCCGTGAAGTGCTTGTGGGTAACGTTGTCACCTTTAGTCCCCCAGCTTTTCCCTTGAAAAGAAAAAGCAATAAAACTAAGAATGAAAGGAATTGAATGGGTTAGGAAACAATGGAATCCATGATAAGATGCAACTTGCCCTCTACAAAGGCACCCACAGGAAAGACCTACATTTCCCTGTTATCACTGCACCCTCTGCCCAGACACTTCCCCTACACCATTTCACACACTACATGACCGAGATTAGCTCTCACCTGGGAAACACCCCAAACTTGAGGAGGATTATACCGATAGGACATCCTGAGACCCTCTATAAACCTGACTTGTTAAACTGCATAACGTCTTTGAGCATTTGTCTGGGTAAAGGTGGGGTTGGATCCACATGTTTGGGTAATTTGATTATTGGATGTGATTGGCATTGTTATGATCCTTGTGACTTATGAGCCCATGGAGGGCGTACTTGTTTTTGTTGCAGGACCATGCTCGGTGGACAGGTATATATGGGGAGATGATTAGCTCGGACCTCCATGGGACTGAAAGCCCGCAGATGGATGTTGTGACCCCAGCCAGGGGTAGAGAGATGTCAGATACTTTCACCGGGGAAAAGGAAGGACGTTTCACCAAAGACACTTTGGCAGACCTAGACCCAAGGGGGTCTTGCTCTTCCACCCAAACGTTGGCCTTGGGAGGCCCATGACGTCACCATTGTGATCCTAGATGTCACCTAGTGTCAGGATTGGCATTATGGAGGCAGTTGTGTGCTAATTGGCACGTGTGGCATCATCCAGGGGCTTGGAAACCTTAACGTTTTGCATATGAGGCCCAACTTTTCACCTAGGAGGCTCAATGTCACCCTAGAAGGGCATGGCGTCACCTCTAAAGATGATTTTAGGGTTTAATTATTTTAATTTGTGTAAAAAATGGATTTTTCATGTAATTTGGCCATGTCAGCCTTTTGATGACCTAAAATTAATTAGAGGTCGTAATTATTGTATAAATAGAGAGATAAAACTCTCATTTTTTCATCATTCACTCATCACACAAGTGGTGGTCTGAAATTCATCCCTTTTTAAGGGTTATTGGTTGAAATCTAGTGGTGCACACTTCTTGGAGGAGACAATTCTTGGTGTATTTTGGCAAATTTTCATGTGGAGGATCTTCAACTAGGGTTTATGTTTGATTATTCTTGGTGAAGTAAGTGGAAAATCTGCATTTCTTTATTGTGGATGAATGTTTATGGTTAATTTACTTGTTTCATGTCTAAGATTATGAAATTGTTTGCTTGAAACCCGAGGAGAAAGACATATTTTACTTGCTAAAATTTCTTGAAAGGCACCTATCCAGAAGTAGATACTAGAACCCTACCATTGTAGCACTCTAGTAACCCTACTTCCTTGCCCATTGCACATTTTATTTCAATTTGTCTAATGAAAAGAGAAACGTTAGGGCCTAACTTTTGTTACTTTCTAGCAATTATCTCTAGTAGTTGGATTTTTTAGGCCTTGGGATACCAACACCTCTCTCATCCTCTCCATCTCCTTTAACTAAACATTATCATTGTTATTTTCCTCTAAGAATTGTTCCTGCCATCATTGACTCCATTACCCTAGAAAGGCACTAGTCTACCATTTACAAGTGTTGATTGATCAAACAATTTTCAGAACCTCTTCTCTTGAACACCCACTAACTTCTACTAACCTTAGATTAGCCTAAATCATTAACCTACTTCTTGTTGTTGCAAAAGATTGCTACAGCCATCTAACAACAGCAAATTAACCTTAAAAGTGACATATTATGCTAGCTAGATGTTGCTAAAACTGCTTGTGACTATTTATTATCAAAATGCCTAATTAAAGTTATTATTTCAAGTCTTTATTCAAGCATTTTAGAGCACAAATCTTGTGGTGGTTGCAAATTTCTTATTGTTGTTATAAATTGTTACACTACTGCAATTTTATATCAGCTAGTACATTTCTTAAGAGTTCATTGTCTTATGAAGCACTAACATCATTTTGGTACTTGGAAAGTGCCCATTTTTCCCTTGTTGTCTTGTTCTGGGCAAGGACACAATATTATTTATTTGTTTCATCTTCAATAAGACTTAAAGAACCTTTTAAACTTGAGTGATCTGTGAGAGGGGAAGGATTTTCTTATGTCATTTTCCTTGGCCTTCTCAAACCCCCAAGTCACTGGGGACGTCTCCCCTGGGGTATTGAAACATGTTGGCACAGGGGAAAACCGAAGGTTCAACGCACCAACAAAACCCTAACTACTAGCCCTTTCAGCAACACCTGTGAAGCAGATGAAGTCTGGCCCAAGGTAGAGGCAAGGGGGGTTGCAGGACTCAAGTGTCTACAACCTAGCTGGGACACAGATCTGTGATCACAATACTTAACCGAGCACTTAGCAATTAACATTCATTAGTCTTTGACCCTTATTCACATCGCAAGTAAAAACCCTAATTACAGAACAACACAATATTCATCAAGGTCTAAGCACATCTAACCATTCAGCACATAACATCAAAATAGATCTAACCTTCATTCATATAATTAATCACTAAGCTACTACATCAAATGCATCTAACATACATAAAGATTACAACACTAAGCATAAATCACATCAATAACATATCAACCACATCGCACAAAGCAACCACAACACAAGATATACGTGGTTCACCTCCAGCGTGGGGCTACGTCCACCAACTATTCTCCTATTTTATTAGCTTCTTCCAATCTTCTTACATGCATAGAGCCACAAAGCCAACTCCGCATAGGAGAGGAGATCTGGGTGCACCTCGCCAGATCCTCCTTCCCCGAGTTAGGTCTAAGCACCAAGCCTTTACACAGTATGTGCACAAAGCACTTACAAAACACTTGCACTTAGCTCTACAAGCCTTAACACATCTTCTTGCACATAGCTAACATTAGCACTAAGTCATCGGCCTATTAGGTCTCTACTTTCTTACATCGCCTAGCTATTTAGTTATACATTACAAAAGAGGCCTAAACATGGGTAAACCCATGGGAAAACATCCCATACTACATAAACCCTAAACCCAAAAAGCCTGCAAAAGGGGGCGAGATCCCGCGATCTCTGCTTCGCCCGGGTGCTCCGTCTTTGACCAGCCTGACGAAGTCCCAAAAATGGTCAAACATGACCAGTGTTTCCTCAAAACCTGGTCAAAGACCAACAAGCCCCCAACACTCACCGGTGACTCATCCCGAGTCACTCTGATCTGGGCAATTCTGCTTCGAAGACCTCGAACTTGGCTCAAGCTGCCTGGACTTGCTGCTTCACCAGAGCCTCCTACTCGGCGAACTCCTGAATGACTTTCTCGGTGACAGGCCCTTCCAAGCGTTGTTCCACTGTGGTGACCACTTGTTCCAGTTGTGCACCTCGTCCCTCGATCTCATCAAAAAGTGTGCAGGCTTCGTCCTGTACCAGTTGGAGTCTCTGGGTCACTTCTATTGCCGTCCTTATACACACTTGCAAACGTGAGCTAAGTCCTGCTCACTTGGTGTGTCCTTGGAGGCACAATGCCTAGGTTCAAAGCCCACGCTGTCACTTTGACTTGAACATCTTATGTCTAGGCTTACTCCTAGGGAAGCCAAAGGGGGTAGACCCTAGTTACTAGATATGATTAACGTTATGTTCTAGGAGTGGTTTTAATTAGTTACAAGGTTGGGGGAATACTAACCTATGATGCAAAGGCAGCGATGCAAGATGCAAGATTTGCTTATGTCACACAAACCCTTCCCTAAGTCAACTAAGACTAGTGCCTGAGGTTGGGCAAAGGGGTCAACTAAAGTCTAAGGGTGTTTGATTACAAAATATTTACAAAGATACTTACAACCAATAATGAATGATAGATATACAACAATATCAAAATAGGAGATGTACAACAAGATACAAAATTACGTAAGAAACAAGCTAACCATGTCTTTTAATGTGCAAGAAGTAAAGGATATCAAAGCATAAACATCACCAACACATTAAAGCCAAGCATGTCCCAATAGCACTTACTCTATTGGACTGTTTTTCAATGGCAACATCAACACTCAAGACCCAACAAGATGATGCCCCCAAATGGGATGCACTATCTCTTGAGGGATCACACCATAACGAACACTTAACAAAAGATTTGAAAGCTTTGAAGCACAAGTGTTCCACAATACTAAAAAATGACACTTAGTTAATTATTCCACAAAGCAAAGAAATGTTACTTGCATGTAAGATTGAAAAAGAGTTATGCTTGCAAGTATTAAACCATAAGATGTACCAATGTAGCTAAGTTGTTTAAATGTTTAGTGAATTAAGGGTTACTTAAAAATTTTAAAAGATTTTATTACCCTAATTAAGTGTCAAACGAAAATCCTCCTCCCCCAATTACCAAATGGTTGTTGGATGCTCAAGAAGTGAGGCAACGAGGCCTACCCTAGCTTCAAAGGTCAACCCTAAAGATCTGAGTACTCCCGAAAATGACGCCGCGCACCATGAGACCATCCCTGGCCTAGCACCTTCCGTTGTCTTCCTCAAACCCCGTTTTAGATGGTGAAGATGGTGGATTTAGGTGTCCTATTAAATCTATTAAGTTGATATACCTATGGGCTAAGTATTTTTATGTGTTTGAGAATGTTTTCATGACTTTTAGTTCCCTTAAAATGATGAAAAAGTGTCAAAACCGAAACTTAATCAGCTCGAAAGATGTGTTATAGATCATGAAATTTTAAGCATGTAGACACATATGAATCATGTAAAAGAAAGTTGAAATAAACGAGCTACTCCATCATCATTTACTTAACCATTAACATGTGCAAACTTGTATGAAAAGAATGCTATGAAAGGGCGAGAACAGCTTGCCAGAAAAAGGAGAAAACGCTTTAGCTCATCACCACTTAACCATGAGTGTTGTTGCATTAAGAAAAAAAGTGCTAAGAGATGAAAAGTACTTGCTGAAATAAGAGTGTGTCCCTACACCATAAACATGCCCCACATATACTTCAAACTTAGATGATGGCAAATGGCCTTAAAGATAAGTTATTTGCAAGTTAAAATGATTATTTCTTAAACCACCATCATTGCATTAAATCATGCGATATTGCATTAGAACATGTGTTATGAAACTTGAAAGATTACAGCATATAAGTAAGATTATGCCCCAAGGGGTTGAGCTAAGATCTAGTATGTGTATGATAGATTTACTTCTAGAAGATTTTAACCATCTAAGCATAAGCAAATCATCAACACATTACTAACCTAGCCATACGATATTAGGGATGTCTCACACAAGGTGTAGGCAAACATGAGATAAATGACTTGAAAGAAAAGCAAGAAACTAACCACTCACAATGGCACAAGGTGGGGGCAAGCCTACCTTTGTTGTGCCAAAGAGGGTTTGGAAGCAAGAGAATGACTTTAGAAATGCTAGAAAGAGAAGGGAAAGGGTGAGTTTTTGTTACCCAATCAATGGAGAAGTTCTTGAGGTGTTGTATGACCAAAAGTGGGCAGCATAATCCTTATACCTGGTAAGAACCTGCAAAAACCAGCAAGCTATTGCTTGCTGGAAATGCTACACAACACACCAAAAGTTAAGAAAAATTTATATTTTTATGCAGAAATTTTTCACATACAAGTATCCCAATAAAAATAGATATGATTGTTAGCAAAATGAAATATGGAGAGAATGAGTAAGGAAATCAGATCTGAAAAGCAATGGAGTTTAGGTAGGCTTTAAGAGTAGACTCTTCCTTGAGGATAACCCAATAAAACCCTAGAGGTAAACCTGCAAAAGTTGTGAGAAAAGCTACAAAAATAGATAGAATGTGAGTACCCAAAACAAAATACTTTGAAATACCCAAATAAACACTTCACTTGATCTATGATAATACTACCACAAATCTATCCAAATAAAATACTTTACTTGGAGCTTCTACTCTATATCTATAAACTTGAAGCAAGAATGAGAGAGAAAAATAGAACAAGATCACCTCAATAGTAGCAAGAAGCAACAAGAATATTCTTTGTTTCTTCGAATCCTCCAAAGCTTTTCTATTACTCAAGAAAAGAGCCTTGTAGCAACATATTGCTCCAACACTCTCAAGAGCAAAATGGAAAGGAGGCACAATGAACAAGAGAGAGAGAGAGAGATGAGAGAAAAATCCAGTAGCATAACAATAGCTCAAGATATAGTATGAAACGAGTGAGGGAGGGGTTCTATTTATACTTGGGATGGCAAAGCTACCCCTCTTGGATGAGTTACAAGTGTCACACATCAAATAAAAGTCACTTTTAAGGTTTTGGTAAGTTAGGGTTTTGGCATGGATGGATGAAGTGGAAATGAGTTGGAGTGAGTTGGAAAGGCTTTGACAAGTTAAATGATGAGTTGTAGGGTTTAGGGAGGCACACCAAGGGATATAATAAGTCGCCCATTAATTTTTTTTATTATTTTTTCACTTTTTGGAGACTTTCTAGAAGAGAGGCACATCACTCTAGGAAAAGTGACGTTTTTGCTTAATGGCTAGGTGAGGGGGTGATGTGATTCTAGAAGAGAGGCACATCACTCTAGGAAAAGTGACGTTTTTGCTTAATGGCTAGGTGAGGGGGTGATGTGATGGTTGGAAAAGGTTAGGAAAGGTTAGGAAAGGTTAGAAAAAATCTCTCTCACACCTTTGTTAGGAAAAGTTAGAAAAAGTTGAAACTATAGGAGTAAAGATAAAAAGGCTACCCACAATCAGCTCGATAGCTCTCCTCAAGCAAAAGAGGAGAAGCCCTAAGGAAATTAAGTCTAGCAAATGTTGATGAGTTGGAAAGCTCTCTTAGACTTGGGGAATATCTGATTTCTTATTATTTCAGCAGTAAATTCCAAATTTGCAAAACAGAAAATAAATGGTTTATTTTTATGTTTTAGGGTGGTAGAAAGGAAAGATTATAAATTCATTAAAGGCCTTTTCTATTCTCTTCAAGGTATCATCATTTTGACAGATGCTGATAGCTACTTACTACTGTTGTCCATTCACTGATGATTGTAGAATCAGGTAATGCAACATCCTCTGCAATCTTTAAGCTACTGTAAAATAGTTTTTGAAATGGCCTCATTATTAAAATGCTAGAGCTTCATTATCATCAAGAAGCTCCTCAGGAGTCTCTCCTTATGTGCTGGTGAGGTTGCACAAAAATCATTTTCAGAATCAGTCTTCCTCTCAGAATCAGTTTTCAGAATCATATGAGGTAGCAAGAATCTCATCAAACATATACCCTCATGATGCACAACTGAAGCAGCTTCGACTAAAATTATAACCTCTGGAAGGCTAGAACCATCATATGACCCTGCAAATCACATGTGCAAATATACGGGATAACAGGAACTATTTCTTTTCTCATGATCACATTGAACTGTGTGAGAAGACAGTGAGTAAAGCATGTATCAACAATACAGTTTTAATGATTATATTGCATAGTTATACCATTCAAAATAGTGACCTTTATCATGAGTTTTTATGCCATATTCACAGAGAATGAAGTGGTGTAAGAATGCCCTTAAGCAAGTGAATATATAGCAGTGGCCATTGGCAGTGTTTTTCTTGCATATACAACAATTTGATTTAATACTCTGTTTTACTCTGTTTTTCTGCACATACTCTCTTTCTTTTCCGACAGATATCTTCCTATCTCTTGGGCTTCCATTGAGGGTAAATGCTAAAGAAAATGAAATGGTTTCTCACACTATCCATGTGGATGCGAAAAAAAATCATTCTTGTGGCCTCTCTCATGGTAAATACGATTAGATTGGGTTAGACTTTGTGTTTGGGAAAGAGTTCAAACTAGGAGTTCAAACTCTCTCATACATCTCAGGGATCCAAGACTTATCTTGGGTAATTGCTCTCCTGATAATGGAAACAGGTTCTGGAGTTGTTTCTAAAGAATGCCATGACATAAAAATAGTTCAATAAGAATGAATTCTCGCATAGTTTGTGTACTCGTTTGAAAAATAATCAACTCCTTAAAGCTCCGGCATAATCGACTCTGTAAAGCTTCTGCAATTGGTTTGAAGCTCCATATATGGGATTTTTCCTTGAACTACATGAAATATAGGATCATCCTGGCAACTGCAAGTCTCTCTCAAGCTGTAAATGTCAAGGGAACCATAGATATTGGGAAGCTCACTGACCACATCCAGAAAGTAGATAGAGGAATATATAATATTTTTTTAAATTCCCATCGCATAAAAATAGTTCAATAGGAATGAATTCTCGCATAGTTTGTGTACTCGTTTGAAAAATAATCAACTCCTTAAAGCTCCGGCATAATCGACTCTGTAAAGCTTCTGCAATTGGTTTGAAGCTCCATATATGGGATTTTTCCTTGAACTACATCAAATATAGGATCATCCTGGCAACTGCAAGTCTCTCTCAAGCTGTAAATGTCAAGGGAACCATAGATATTGGGAAGCTCACTGACCACATCCAGAAAGTAGATAGAGGAATATATAATATTTTTTTAAATTCCCATCGCTATCCAATTTTAGGTAAAAAAAAATCCATTGCCAAGCTGAGCCCGCTGAGCCCCTATATGGCAATTTGTCTAAAGATGAGCGCTTGGGATTGTGTTTCTTGCATCAATTGGGCTCTTACTCTACATTTTTACTTTCCCATTTGGAGTCATAACACAGCATGGTGTTCTTGCAGGCAGAATGCAAGACGAACTCTAGATAACTCCATGAGTTAAATCCGAACATGAGCTAGCTGATATAAAATTGCAGCAAAGTAAAAGTTTATGACAGCTACAATAAAAACACTTCAGAAATGCTTGAAAAGACGGTGAAAAAATCAACATTTACTATGTAGAATGATTACCAATTGTCACAAGCAAGTTCTAATATGTTTAGCTAAAGTTTAAATTTAGTTATGCAGAGAATTTGCTGCAGTTAGTATGGCTGTAACAATGTTTTGTAACAGCAGCAAGTAGATTAGAAAAATTAGCTAAGTTAGGGTTAGTAAAGGTTAGTACAAGCTTGAGAGAGTAAATTTTAAGTGTTTGATCAATCCTTCAACAAGAGACAAACAACAGATTAGTGCCTTTAGGGCTTATGGAGTCAATTATATCAGCACAATAACTTGGAGAAAATAAATGATTATACGTGTCAAAGGACCAAGAGATGAATGCTAAAGGTGTTGGCACTTCAAGGCCTCAAGAATTCAAGTCTTTGAAGAAGGATTCCACTAGGGCGTAGCACTTTCAGGCCTTAGCGTAACCTCTTCTCATTGAACTATTAAAATATATTTAATGCAACAAGAACTAAACAAAGCTTCTAAAGTGCTAGCACTTTTAGGGCTTCAGAAGCTTGTCTAGACAAGATCTCCTTTAGCAAAACTTAGCAAAGAAAGAGCAAGAAAGAAGCACCTTATGTTTCTTACTCCTAGGGTTTCAAGTAGGCAATTTCATAATCTTAAATAAACAAGTAAACATACCATAAACATTTATCATGCAATGAAAATTGCAGGTTTACTTACTTCACAAAGAATAACCAAGCACAAAAACCCTAGATTGTCAAAATTTCCACCAAGAAATGATCCAAGAAGCATCCACACAAGTCTCCAAGAGGTGTGCATCAATATTTCAGCCGATAACCCTCAAAAAGGGCGCAAATTTCAGTCCTCTCTCCAAGTGAGGAGATTTATGATGAAAATAATTGTCACTAGGGTGTATTTATACCACCCTTAACACAATACTTTGTCTTTAAACCAAAAATACAAGGCCGACCTTAAGTAATTGCCCTTAAATTAAAAATTAAATAAAATTACAAGGAAAATGCCCTAAAGAGGGTGATGTCATCCTTTCTAGGGTGGCGTTAGGCTCCCTGAGGTGACGTCCAAGTTGGCGAAAGGTGGCACTAGGCCTCCAAAGGCTACTCATCATCATCACATGTGCCAAGTGTCACGTGCAAGCTACTTCATCATCTCAATCAATCCCTAATGACGTCATGGGCTATAAGGGTGACGTCCTAGCCTTCAAAGGCTAGCGTCCTGGTGTGAGATAGATGGAATCTCTCCTCCTAGACCTGCCAAAGTGCCTCCAAAGGCAATGTCCTCTTTCTTCATTGTGCAACTGGTCATCATAATCATACCCCAAATGTGGGGATTTGCATCCATCCTTAGGCTCTAAATCCCTCATGAATGTCCGAACAAGTCATCTCCTCATGAGTACTTGTCCACCGGAAAGATCTTGCAAAAACAAACAGATACGCCCTCCAAGGATCCATAAGTCACAGGATCATGCCAAGTAAGCCACATCTAATAATCAAACCACCGGAACATGTGCATCAAACCCCCCCTTTTCAAACTAAACAAATGCTCAAAGACGTTATACAATTTGTCAAATTTAGGTGTGGGACGGGTGTCAAGAAATCCTATTGGGTTAATCAATCCCCAAGTCAAAGGCATTCCCAAGGGAAACCTATCTAATCCATGTGTAAGTATGGTACAGAGTGGGACTAGACTTTTGGGCATGGAGTTTGTGACATACATGGGTTCGTAGTGTCTCATTTATGGGTGCCTTTGTAGAGGGTGTGTTGCACCTTCGTTTTCAATGCAACCTTTTTCCAAGCCCATTCTCTTGCCATTAAATTATTTGTAAATTTCCAAGTTGAAGACAACTTGTGGGACTTCTACCTAAGCATGAAAAACATTGCCCACACATTACTCTACCTTGGTCATCATGCTTCCCCAGGTTGAAGTCAATAAGGGGCATTAAAAGGAAATGCATGGCTCAAAGTTGTCGCCTTTTCTAGGGCAAATGGAGTCAAGCATGAAACACTAGAAGGAAGACTTAGATAATTTAGAAGAATGAGATTTAAAACCCTAAGGTGTAAAGCCTCTTGGGCCTTCAAGAAAATGTGATCCCTAAGGTGCAAATTCTCTTGGGCCCTAGGTCTCGTTTTCTCTCTTCTAGATGACCTAGGTCAAGGATCAAGTGACTAAGATCAAAACCTTAAGGTGCAAAACCTCTTGGGCCCTTTGAATATTAGCAAGAGACTAGGTCTCTAAATTCCTTCACCAATCTTGGGAAATTAAAGTATTAAATGAGAGAAATACTTTTGCCTCCTTCCTAAGATTTTACCAAACAAAGTAACATGCAACAAGAAAGCAATTATCACATTATACCATGAGCAAGCATATTATCTTAAAGCAAATTAATTCCACAAATCGATATGCCAATATTAACCCTAGTTGCAACAAATATCATCCAAGAAGGTAAAGCATCCACAAAATATCCTCCTCCAAGAGTAGTGCACTAGATCCAACAGACAAAAGAGAAAGCTAGTGAACTTTTCTAGAGTTCTCCACCCACAAATGCGAGAGGAAATGATGATGAAAAATGAAATGGATCACTAGCCTTATTTATAAGGAAACCCTAGCGCTCAATTTGTCCAAAAGATCAAAAGGCATGTCACGAGTGGGGTCGACCCCTCAAGTTGGCCTCTACAAATGTCAAAATCATGAAAATATTACAATAATGATCACACGTGTGGTGACGCCATGCCTCCAATGGGCTAGGAGGGCCTCTCCAAGGCCATGTGTCATCATCTGAGGTGCAAGCATGGTGGAAGAATGTTATGCCACATCACTAGTGTCCAATTGGCAACAAAACCCCATCGTGTCTATCAAAACCTAGCACGACATCATCATTTACATGCCTAGCATCAAAGGTGTAAGGGATGGTCAAAATTCATGTCACAAGTGGGGTCAATCCCTCAAGTTATCCTCTACAAATGTCAAAATCATGAAAATATTACAATAATGGTCACACGTGTGGTGACGCCATGCCTCCAATGGGATAGGAGGGCCTCTTCAAGGCCATGTGTCATCCTCTGAGATGCAAGTATGGTGGAAGAATGTTATGCCACATCATTGGTGTCCAATTGGTAGCAAAACTCCATCATCTCTATCAAACCCTAGCATGATATCATCATCTAAATGCCCAGCGTCAAAGGCGTAAGGGATGGTGCCCAAGTAAAAGATGGTTGTGTGTCATCTTTGTGTGTCCCGCAATCATCTACCTATGTAACGTCCTCCATCCAATGCATAATAGTTTCTGGGGTGTGGAGGCCAAGGTGTGGGCATTCTTCCCATCTTTATGCCACCATGACCATATCTATCAAAATCAAGCCCATCTATCCATCATCCAAGGTCCTGAAGATGTGAGAGCCAATGTATGAATGTGTCAAGCCACTAGGTGACTCAATGCTCTGCATCACATGTGTCATACTCTACAATAGAGGCACAATGTTGTGGGTGAAATCCTGGAGCGTCCTTCAAGAACCATGTCAGGGGCATCTAGTATCAAAACAAAATATGAAATCAAGTAAAGCCAAGGTTCATAAGATATATCGGTCCTTAAATCATGCAAACTAAGCTATTACTTAAAATATAAGCTACATGAATAATTCACATCAAGTATCCTCTTCAAATTTCACATTTGCTAAGGACTTTATGTAATTTGACAAGTTTGAATATGGGAGGACCTTCATCTGGCCCTATTAGGTGTTCCAACCAAAACAATGAAAGAAAAGACCCAAGTAGAGAGATATGTCTCAGGGGAAGCAATGAAAGACAAGAACACTTCAAGAGTAAGAGTGATAGTGGTATGTTTTGGGCTTGCTTCATGTCTTATGGTGTCACTTAGTCCATTTCTATGAGCGCCTTTGGGGAGGGTGCACTTGCTTTTGAGTTACCACTTTCTAAGTGCTACGTTTTTCCAAACTCCTTAATCTGCCTTTTTACTATCCTCTTATCATATTTTCAGGTCCCCTTTATAAGGTTTCAAGCTATAGCATCACTACTTTAGAATTGGGGCAAACATGGAAAGGGTAGAGCTCAACTTTGAACTATCTTTTAACAATCCTTTTTTATTCTCGCTTTATCTCTTTAGCATTATTCTTTCTTTTATTCTTCTTTTCCTTGGCAGCTGCAATCAACCTCTGGGCCTTTAGCCCCTCTTCTCATGAGAGAATGGACCATAACCCATTATGGAAGTTTAGTACACTGTGACAAGCTCCAGGATGGAAACCGTTAAGTATGGTGGGGAAACAGAACAATACCCTTGCGAGGGCCCCCTATTAGTACCATTTTTCCCTGGGAGGTGACAACACGAGACTAGGGCATAGATGTTGACCACCAAGGTTGAACAAGGAAACAAACATAACTTCTTGAGCTAGTGATCCATTATCCAACTTCAACCAATGATTCTCATTCACATGCCTAGTATATCAAGCACAACACTTCGAGTGAAAGAAGGACTAACATGCCTCACGGTGACACTAGCTTACCATCTCCAATACACTGAGTTGATTGGATGTGATGAGCTTGGATGATCTAAAGTAACAGAGGCAATCTAAGGGGGGTTTTTGGGATGCTCTCTATGGACATGTCGATCATCATCATGGTCGGGATCATTGTCTTCATTGCGGACCATGAGACATGATCTCCTCTAGTTAACCCTACTCATGGGGGCGTAACATCTAGATCCAACATGTGGACATGTGCTCACCATAGATTTTTGCATGAAAGAAGGACTAACATACCTCACAATGACACTAGCTTACCATCTCCAATACACTAAGTTGATTGGATGTAATGAGCTATTGGGATGCTATATGTGGACATGTTGATCATCATCATAGTCAGGATTGTTATCCCCTATCCTAGGGATAAATAAAGAAATTATGTCTCTAGGCCCACAGGTCCTAGACATGGAATACCGAGAGCCAGGCGACTTGAGTTTGGCCCTAGAGGGCCCATCTTTTCTTCAGTGCATCCCATCTATCAGCAACAGCAACATCCATCCCACCAACCTAGTCCTGAAGTAGCAGCAGGTCTTGCTCCATGAGGTAATGAGTTTGGGTATCATGGTATGTGTCACTCTGATTTTCGAAGCATTTGAATATGTTGCATTGAACTCTCCTTTATTTCATAACGTTTGCTTGGAAATTATGCTCTTTAAATTGTTCATACCGGAGGGGGGGGTGACAAAATGCCCTAGTAAGTTGGTTCCCTTTAGGATGAGTTGTCACTAGGTTGGTCTATTCCTTCCATACTTACCATTTTTCATCATTATCCCTCTCATCTTCCCCTACCTTGGTTCGGGCATTGGGTTTGCCACACTATTAAGGGTTGTACCTTGCCTTGTGGGAATAAGGGGCTAAAGACCCAGAGGGTAAAAGTAGCTGGAAAAAGTTAAAATCCAAAATAAAACCTTTGATATGCTTCGCCCAGGGATTCCCAAGAAAGCAATAAAAGGCTTCTCAGTAAGAAAAGGGGACCCATAAGATAAAATAAAACTCAAGGTCTAGTTCGTGGATGGGCGGTCTCATCATGAGCCGACCTATTAGGTCCATGGGCATGTAGCGATATGACACTACCATCTATTTGGTCACCAAACCGGGGTAGTGGCTCTTGGTGGCATAACCAAGAGAAAGGGGGTCTCATCACGAGCCAACCTTCTCATTTCCGTGAAGTGCTTGTGGGTAACACTGTCACCACTGGTCACCACACCAAGACAGTTTCCCCCAGCTATTCTCTTGAAAATAAAAAGCAATAAGACAAAGAATAAAAGGCATTGAATGGGCTAGGAAACAATGGCATCCATGACAAGGTGCATTTTTCCCTCTACAGAGGCACCCACAGGCAAGACCTACATTTCCCTGTTATCACTGCACCCTTTGCCCAAACATTCACCCTACACCATTTCATACCCTTACATGACCTAGGTTGGTCTTCGCCTGGGAAACACCCCAAACTTGAGAAGGATTGGTCCAATAGGATGTCCTGAGACCCTTCTACAAACCTGACTTGTTAAACTACATAACGTCTTTAAGCATTTGTCTGGGTAAAGGGGGGTTTGATGCACATGTTTGGGTAATTTGACTATTAGATGTGATTGGCATTGCTATGATCCCTGTGACTTATAAGTCCATGAAGGGCATACTTGTTGTTGTTGCAGGACCATGCCTGGTGGACATGTACATATGGGGAGATGATTAGCTAGGATCTCCATGGGGCTAAAATCCCACCAGATTGATGTTGTGACCCCAACCAGGGGCAGAGAGACACCAGAGGATAGCACCAGGAAGAAAGAAGGACATTTTCCCCAAGACACTCTAGCAGGCCTAGACCTAAGGGGGTCTTTCCCTTACACCATGACATTGGCCCTTGAAGGCCCCTGACGTCACCATTCTGACCCTTGACGTCATCAAGTTAGGGTTTGGCATTTATAAGGACGGTTTGGTGCTAGTTGGCATGTGTGGCAGCATTTGAGGCCTTTGAAGGCCCAAAGTTTTGCATTTGAGGCCTAGCGTTCCACGTTGGGAGTCTAACGTCACCCTAGAGGGGCATGACGTCATCCCTAAAGTGAAATTAAGGTTTTAATTATTGATTTTATGTAAAAATTGGATTTTTTATGAAAACTGGCCATGTCGTCCTTTTGTGACCTAAAAGGCAATTAAAGGTCATTGATATTGTATAAATAAGAGATAAAACTCTTGTATTTTTTCATCATTCATTCATCACTTAGTGTTGGTCTGAAATTCGGCCTTCCTTAAGGGTTTTTCGCTGAAATTAGCGGTGCGCACTTCTTGAAGGAGGCAATTATTGGTGTATTTTGGCTATTGTCATGTGGAGGATCTTCAACTAGGGTGATTTGCTTGATTATTCTTGGTGAAGTAAGTGGAAAATATGCATTTCTTTATTGTGAATGAATGCTTATGGTTATTTTTACTTGTTTCATGTCTACGATTATGAAATTGCTTGCTTGAAACCCTAGAAGAAAGACATATGTTATTATCTTTTCCCTATAATCTTCCATGTGCTAAAATTTCTTGAAAGGCACCTAACTTGAAGTAGATACTAAAGCCCTACCATTGTAGCACTCTAGTAACCCTACTTCCATTGCCCAATTGCATTTTTTATTACAATTTGTTCAATGAAAGAGAAAATCGCTAGGGCCTAACCCCTTTTACTCTCTAGCAATTTTCTCTTGGAAGTGGATATTTGAGGCCTTGGGATACCAACACCTCTCTTATCCTATCCACCCCTTTAACATATCATTATCATTGCTATCTTCCTTTAAGATTTGTTGCTGCCATTAGTGACTCCATTTACCCTAGAAAGACACTAGACTACCATCTACAAGTGGTGATTGATCAAACAAACACTCATACTCGTATCCTTGAAGCCTTTACTAACATTTTCTAACCCTAAATTAGACTAACTCCTAAGCTAACTTGTTTATGTAACAAAACATTTCTACATCCATACAGATATACATTGATTTGACACATATACATAACTTGCACTAAAACCATTCAAAACTCAATTTTGATAATTGCTAGAGAATCTACCAATTAAGTGCTACTTTTGTATGTGGTTTTCCTACCCTTTTGACCATTTAAATTTGTTGTTGTTGCAAAAGATTGCTACAGCCATCTAACTGCAGCAAATTCTCTGCAAAAGTGACATTACAAGCTAGCTAAACATTGCCAACTTTGCTTGTGACAATTAATTATCAATTTGCCTAGTCAAAGTCACTTTTTCTTGTCTTTTTCAGACAATTTAAAGGCATAAATCTTGTGGCTGTTATAAACTATTAATTGTTGTTATAAAATATTGCATTCCTGCAAATTCATAATCAGCTAGATTACTTTATGAAGGTTTATTGTCTTATGAAGTACTAACAATCATTTGGTACTTGGAAAGTGCCTTGTCTGCCTTCTTGTCTTGTTCCGACCAGGTACACAACATCATCCATTTGCTTCATCCTTAATACATAAAAGAAACCTTTGAGTTGAGTGATCTGTGAGAGGGGAAGGATTTCCTTGTGATTACTTGCCTTGGCCTTCTCAAACCCCCCAGGTCACCGGGGACGTCTCCTTTAGGGTAGTCTTCACATACTCCTAAATAGAAAGGGATCTCCTATTAAGATGACAGTGATAGGTTATTCTCAGTTATGCCAATTCTTTATCCACTTGCCTTGGGCTTGTTATCCATCAAAGTTGCACTAGGATGGACTTCCATTGAGCCACCAAAGTTTGAACATTGTTGTTCAAAATTCAGAGTTCAGAAGTTCAGCCGATCGTAAAGACCACCCTTTTTCTCTTTACATTTCCATAAAAATTGTAATAAAAGATGTTGCATGATGAACTTGTAAAAAGTCTTAGCCACCTTAAGTCCTAAGTGAGTTATACTCTGGAATGTTTTTTCACTTACTAATTATATTTTGTTGTTTTCGGGCGATTTATAATTTATGAGTTTTTTCACTCAATCCCTCCAGAGCTGGAGTATATGCCCATGGTTAAGTATGAGCAGGGATCTAAGCCTAGTGTCTATGTATATTATCATGCTAAACATTCTCCTAGAGTCTTATGGAAATGTACTAAGTCCCCCTTAGGATTTTTTAGTTTTTTCAGTTAATTAAAAAATTGTTAGAATTCAACAACTTTTAATTAAAAAATTAAAGATGTATTAAAAAAGTGGTACTAGGGGACTTAATATGCCACGGGGATGCTCATTTTTGGACCCAAATCACCCATATTACCTAAATACCCACTTTGGTGAGTGAAATTAGTGATTTTAATCACTAAAAAAATAAAATTCCCTCACAAAACGCCAAAAAGTCAAAAAAAATCAGCAAGTACCCAAATCAAGGAAACATGTGGCGCTCATTGGAGGATGTCCATGGGTTAAGTGGCATGGTTGAAAGCATGCATCATAGTTAAAGAGCATGTGCTCTGTTATCCACGATTTCTAGGGATAACTAGGAGATCATGTCTCAAGGCCCACAGGTCCTAGACATGGAGTACCGAGAGCAGGATTGACCTAAGCATGGCCCTAGAGGGCCCATCCTTCTTCTTCTTCTTCTTCAGCAGCAACATCCATCACCATCGGCTTGGACTTGCATCAGAGGAGACTCTTGCTCCGTGAGGTAATTGGTCCAGGTATCATGGTATGTGTCATGTTTGATCATTATAACCTTCTTATATATGCATCAAGTTCCTTACATTTCTGATAACTGCTGGATTTTACACTAACCCACTTGACCATTGTTGGGGGGATTAACGGGGTGCCCTAGCAAGCTTGTATCCATGGGTTTTGGTTAGCCACCAGGGGGGATTTGAAGAGCCATCGTCCGCTCCCGCCATACTATCACTTTACATCTTCTTTCCCATACATCCATCCCATTCCCCTAGTCCGGGAATTAGGATGACCTTTGAAGGGTTACACTTTGTCCTGTGGGAAGAAGGGGCTAAAGGCCCAGGGGGTAAAAGCAGCTGGTAAAAGATAAAAGCCATAGGAAATAAAACCTAGAGATGCTTCGCCCAGGGATCCCCGAGATGGTAGTAAAAGGCCTCTCGATAAGAAACAAAAGGGACCCGAAGAAAAACAGATAAAACAAGACCTAACCAAGAGGATGGGAGGTCTCATCACGAGCCGGCCCATTATGTTCATAGGTATCTAGCAGTATGACATTGTCATTATCTGGTCGCCACGCCAAGGCAATGACCTTTGGTTGCATGGCCAAGGGAAAGGGGGTCTCATCACGAGCCAGCGTTATCATTTCGGCGAAGATACCAGTGGGTAAGACTGTCAGCTCTGGTCACCACGCCAAGGCAGTGTCCTCTGGTCAGACCTTGAAGTAAAAAGAAATAAAAAGCAATAAATAAATAAAAAGGCAATAAAGGGGCTTGGAAAAAGTGCATCCATGACGGGTACAGCTCACCTCCTACAAGGGCACCCATGGACAATACCTACCCCTGGTCTTCACTATGACTGGACATCCTCAGATCATATCACCTTATGTACATGGCTTGAATAATCTTCTGTGGAAACTTTCTTCTTCTTATGGATACCAGCCCAATAGGTTGTTCTGTCTATTTCTTCAACTTTGTATAGTAGATCAGTGTAATGTCTTTGAGCTATTAGAGGATATGCTAGGGGTTTTATGCATGTATTCAATAAATTTAATGATGAGATATGATTGACATTGCTATGATCCCGAGGACTAATGAGCCCATGGAGGGCGAAGTTTTTGATGTGCAGGACCATACCCGATGGACAGGTACCAGTGGACCAGTGCACATGGAGATATGATTAGCTCGGACCTTCATGGGGCTGAAGAGCCCATTAGATGGTTGTTGGGATGGCAGAGACAAGACAACGTTGTGATGAGCCTTTTACACAGGAAGGAAGAAGGACGTTCCACCCAGGACACTTTGGCAGAGCCCGACCTAGGGGGGGATCACCCATTTCAGATGGAACGTTTGCCCTTTGATGGACAGGACGTCACCAAGCAGAGCAGGACGTTATCTTGAGCATGTAGCAGTGTGATGGAGCTATTTGGCACGTGTGGCAGCTTGGAGGAGCCCTAGAAGGGCCAACGTCTGGTTTCTGGATGCTGGATATGCCCAAAAAGGGCCAACATCTCCCTCAGAAGGGCTTGACGTCCCACCTTCTGCTCATATTATGTCATTTTTCTAGCAGTCAATGTAAAAACAGTGTAAATTTTGTAGTCAGCCTTGTCGGTTGTTTTAATGACCTATTTTTTAATTGAAAGGTCATGGATTAGTATAAATAGAGAACTTTTTTCCTCATTTTAGACATAACACAACTCACTCTCTTGTGAGAGACTATCTTTTAGCCTTTTGCTTGGTATTTTTGGTGTTGGAAGTGAGGCGCAACTCTTCTTGGAGGATTTCTCTTGGCATTTATGGTGTTTCTCTCATGGAAGGTTTACAACTAGGATTTGATTATGCATTCTTCATGATATGTAAGTGAAATTTTCATGCAAAACTTCTTAAGTGAATGGTTGTAGGCTTAATTTCTTACATTTTTCTATTACATTGCTATTATATTGCTGAATCTTGAAACCCTAAGTAGCAAGCACACTAGTAGGTCATTGCTATATGTCCCCATGCTTGAGAAATTGTTTTAACCATTGATAAAGGAAGATATAGCCTAGTCGTTGCTACACTTTTCTCCCTTTTTCTGAGCTAGCGTTAAGGTTATAAGTTGAAAAGAGGAGACATCCTAGGCCTAGTTAAATCTACACCTAGGGTTTTCACCTCCTAGAGTTTGAAAAGCCTTGCTCTTGCAACACTTTTCTCCCTTAAATTTGTACTTTGAAGCTAGCAGTTTTGCCAAGTGTGTTTAGAGAAAGAGGAAGGAGCATGAGGCCTTGCTTAAGCAACACCGGAATGAGCCTCCTTCCCTTAGGGTTTTGATTCTAGGGCCCTGCCATTGCAGCACCATAGAACCTTACCTTCTAGTCTCTAAATTTTAAATCCTGCCAAGATCTTTTGCCCTTGCTTTTTGACTCCATTTCACCTTAAGTCACTGGTATTTTCTCCAACGTTGAGCTTGTAGTATTTAAAATCATCTTTTAAAAACTTTCATTTTTGAAACCCTAGCTAACCCTAACGCCACTAACTAGGGCTGACGTCATACTTGAAGTACTAACCCTTTGAATTATAACCTGCAAATATACATATAGTGTTGTTATTGTCTTGTTCCGGGCAAGTGTTCTAAACAGGGACTTCACTTCTTTATTGGCTGATTAGCCGGAATATCTGATACTGGTGGTAACCTGAGAGGAGGAAAAACCTTACTTCTTGACCTTATATTCTTTGCCTCTTCAAACCCCAGGTTACCGGGGACGTCTCCCCTGGGCTAACCTCCCTAAACAGAAAGAACCTCCCCATCGAGGTGACAGTGGGTGGGGAAGGTTCCTGTTACGACAATTTGTCCACTATCCTGTAGCCTGTGACCTAAAATACAAACTGCGCGATAACATTTTGGCGCCGTTGCCGAGGATAACTGAGTCAATATTCCTCAAAGACAAATCCTTTGGTAAGCCTTGCCTCAAAGACCTTTCTCTTACAAGCTTACCTGGCGACTCCACTAGACCTTATTCCCCCTATTCTTTGGTAGTTTCAGGAAAACTATCTCGCGACTCCACTGATTTTTCTTAGGGTGCCACATTACTTTCTGTGATATTTTCAAATTATGGGATCATGGCACACTAGGAGTAAATGCATCCAAGTATTGATTTCAGAAGTCTTCAAGGATACCCAAGTTACTTTGATACAAAATGGCTAAACAACTCTCCAACGTTTTTGGGCCTCCTAGCCCCTCACATAGTAAGTTTTTTGGAGTAATTGAGCAAGATAAAGTTGGGAGGGGAGGATGCTCTTATAAAATTGTTTTTGCTCACCTTGCCATCCTGCTTACAAAAACGTTTTAAGAGTTGTGGCAAGGACAGGGGTATATCATCTTTCATGCACCTCATCGGTAAGTTTATCGACCTTACTAAGCCAGATTGCCAAACGTATGAAGATGTCCTTCAAAACCTCATGGTAACCTTACACCACAAAGGATTCACCACTGAGATTGTAGAAGATCTCAGGAGGGTTTATCATGATCAATACCAAGAATCCTCTGATATAAGAGACTAGGTTTATAAGGACCATTATCAACCCTTTGAAGAGGAGCAAGATCTCTCCCATGATCAAATAGAATGCAACAAAGATGCAACCAGAAACATGAATTATGAGGATGAAGCACCAGTAATCGCTCCTCAGTCTGATGAAGCTCTTCAAGATCTTGTCACTCCTGCACAAGATGAAGAGAATGAGGTAAGTCATTTTGATTCTTTTGATGATACCTTGTTTTATGACTCAGAGAATGAAGGAGTCGAACCCTTGGATGAGCTAGATCCCCTATGTCTCATAACTGAATATGTAGAGGCAGATCTTCCACCTAGTGATGCTATCCAAATACTTAAAGCTCTTGCACAGGAAGGATTAAGCGAGGTAAATTGTTCCCCCTTCCAAGTTTTTAGTGTTTCTTTGCCTTATGACACAGAGAGTACAGAAGTATTGGATGTTTTGACTCCTCCATGTTATGATACTAACACTGACATAGCTGATTTTGACGAGTTCATACATGTTGGAAGACGTAGGTGGGATGCGTTTAGTTACGATACAGATCCCATCTATAACATAAAGGGTCATCCCCAAATGTTGCCTTCGCAATTGTCACAGCAAGCTCTTGAACAGTGGCAACAGGGAGATGAGATTTTTACTAACTCTCCACAAACACCCAAGGTTGACCGAGTACAACATTTCACTGATGATTTCCAGTCTTACCTTGAGGCCTTTGATGAGTACTCCGAGCACTTAGATTTACCCTGTGAAGATGACTATCAACTGCCACTATGCACGGATTTTGATTGGACTGAAAACATTGCTTGCCTAAAGAAGGATTCTCATGACTTTTCACTCCATCCACCTGTCATTACTTTGCCATGCTTTTCCATTAAAGGTGTAGTTGGGAAGTACCTTTTTTATGTTGAGTTTTCTCCTAGGCAAACCTTAGACTCCAAGGGTTGGTTGGGTACTGCAAGTTCCAATCAGTGTTTCAACTTTCCCTTGATAGTTTGCCAGTCGTTTGCTAAATCTTTGTTGATCCCTTCCTTGACTTTAGAGCGTGAGGATGTCCTAGGTAACCAGTTTACAGGCCCATTGAGTCAGTTTTCTGAACCTTGTATTTTTCATGACCCTTTCTTGGATTGGATTGAGTACTTTTCTCAGAGATGGACTTGGCAGGATTTTATCCCTCCAGCCCGCCTCCATGAGTTAGATTCTGACTTTCCCGATGATATGATGTATATTCTAACTCATGACATTTTTGTGCTTGATTTATCACTGTTTTGGTTTATGATGAAGCACAAAGGTAGGTATCGAGGAACGTTGTTGGGTTGGCTTCACTGGTTGTTTGACTACACCAACATGCAGCCAACAGGTAAGTACAGGTAAGTGTTTCACTTTATATTTCACATTTATGATTACTTTGTATACATATATTATATTTTGCGGGGTGGCAATACCACCCCACCTTTGTTGCTAATATTTCTTTTCAAGTGTGAGCAGGTCTGCAGGTTTATGCCAGAGATGATGAGGTTCTCATGTGCTCTACGGTGAGCACATGTCCCCGAGTTGGAGCCAGATGTTATCCCCGATTTCTAGGGATAACTAGGAGATCATGTCTCGAGGCCCACAGGTCCTAGACATGGAGTACCGAGACAGGATTGACCTAAGCATGGCCCTGGAGAGCCCATCCTTCTTTTTCTTCACCAGATTTGTCCTGTCAAGCAGCAGCAGCAGCATCCATCACCATCGGCCTGGACTTGCATCAGAGGAGACTCTTGCTCCATGAGGTAATTGGTCCAGGTATCATGGTATGTGTCATGTTTGATCATTATAACCTTCTTATATATGCATCAGGTTCCTTACATTTCTGATAACTGCTGGATTTTACACTAACCCACTTGACCATTGTTGGGGGGATTAACAGGGTGCCCTAGCAAGCTTGTATCCATGGGTTTTGGTTAGCCACCAGGGGGGATTTGAAGAGCCATCGTCCGCTCCCGCCATACTATCACTTTACATCTTCTTTCCCATACATCTATCCCATTCCCCTAGTCCGGGCATTAGGATGACCTTTGAAGGGTTACACTTTGTCCTGTGGGAAGAAGGGGCTAAAGGCCCAGGGGGTAAAAGCAGCTGGTAAAAGATAAAAGCCATAGAAAATAAAACCTAGAGATGCCTCACCCAGGGATCCCCGAGATGGCAGTAAAAGGCCTCTCGATAAGAAACAAAAGGGACCCGAAGAAAAACAGATAAAACAAGACCTAACCAAGAGGATGGGAGGTCTCATCACACGCCGGCCCATTATGTTCATAGGTATCTAGCAGTATGACATTGTCATTATCTGGTCACCACGCCAGGGAAATGACCTTTGGTTGCATGGCCAAGGGAAAGGGGGTCTCATCACGAGCCAGCCTTATCATTTCTGCGAAGATACCAGTGGGTAACACTGTCAGCTCTGGTCACCACGCCAAGGCAATGTCCTATGGTCAGACCTTGAAGTAAAATGAAATAAAAAGCAATAAATAAATAAAAAGGCAATAAAGGGGCTTGGAAAAAGTGCATCCATGACAGGTATAGCTCACCTCCTACAAGGGCACCCATGGACAATACCTACCCCTGGTCTTCACTATGATTGGACATCCTCAGATCATATCACCTTATGTACATGGCTTGAATAATCTTCTGTGGAAACTTTCTTCTTCTTATGGATTACCAGCCCAATAGGTTGTTCTGTCTATTTCTTCAACTTTGTATAGTAGATCAGTGTAATGTCTTTGAGCTATTAGAGGATATGCTAGGGGTTTTATGCATGTATTCGATAAATTTAATGATGAGATATGATTGACATTGCTATGATCCCGAGGACTAATGAGCCCATGGAGGGCGAAGTTTTTGATGTGCAGGACCATACCCGATGGACAAGTACCAGTGGACCGGTGCACATGGGGATATGATTAGCTCGGACCTCCATGGGGTTGAAAAGCCCATCAGATGGTTGCTAGGATGGAAGAGACAGGACAACGTTGTGATGAGCCTTTTGCACAGGAAGGAAGAAGGACGTTACACCCAGGACACTTTGGCAGAGCCCGGCTTAGGGGCGGATCACCCATTTCAGATGGAACGTTTGCCCTTTGATGGACAGGACGTCACCCAGCAGAGCAGGATGTTATCCTGAGCGTGTAGCAATGTGATGGAGCTATTTGGCATGTGTGGAAGCTTGGAGGAGCCCTAGAAGGGCCAACGTCTGGTTTCTGGATGCTGGATATGCCCAAAAAGGGCCAACGACTCCCTCAGAAGGGCTTGACGTCCCACCTTTTGCTCATATTATGTCATTTTTCTAGCAGTTAATGTTAAAACAGAGTAAATTTTGTAGTCAGCCTTGTCGGTTGTTTTAATGACCTATTTTTTAATTGAAAGGTCATGGATTAGTATAAATAGAGGGCGTTTTTCCTCATTTTAGACATAACACAACTCACTCTCTTGTGAGAGACTATCTTTTAGCCTTTTGCTTGGTATTTTTGGTGTTGGAAGTGAGGCGCAACTCTTCTTGGAGGATTTCTCTTGGCATTTATGGTGTTTCTCTCATGGAAGGTTTACAACTAGGGTTTGATTATGCATTCTTCATGACATGTAAGTGAATTTTTCATGCAAAACTTCCTAAGTGAATGGTTGTAGGCTTAATTTCTTACATTTTGCTATTACATTGCTATTATATCGCTGAATCTTGAAACCCTAGCTAGCAAGCACACTAGTAGGTCATTGCTATATGTCCCCATGCTTGAGAAATTGTTTTAGCCATTGATAAAGGAAGATATAGCCTAGTCGTTGCTACACTTTTCTCCCTTTTTCTGAGCTAGCGTTGAGGTTATAATTTGAAAAGAGGAGACATCCTAGGCCTAGTTAAATCTACACCTAGGGTTTTCACCTCCTAGGGTTTGAAAAGCCTTGCTCCTGCAACACTTTTCTCCCTTAAATTTGTACTTTGAAGCTAGCCGTTTTGCCAAGTGTGTTTAGAGAAAGAGGAAGGAGCATGATGCCTTGCTTAAGCAACACCGGAATGAGCCTCCTTCCCTTAGGGTTTTGATTCTAGGGCCCTGCCATTGCAGCACCATAGAACCTTACCTTCTAGTCTCTAAATTTTAAATCCTGCCAAGATCTTTTGCCCTTGCTTTTTGACTCCATTTCACCCTAAGGCACTGGTATTTTCTCCAACATTGAGCTTGTAGTATTTAAAATCATCTTTTAAAAACTTTCATTTTTGAAACACTAACTAACCCTAACGCCACTAACTAGGGCTGACGTCATACTTGACGCAGCAACCCTTCTAACCAACAATTAAAGCAATTAATGATGACGTCAAGCATTTATTGAGCTATTGTTGGTTGAAAACACTGTTGGCTTGGTCATTATTATATACATTGATGAATTGGTAATCTTGCATAGGCTATTTAGCAAAACGTTGACCTCAGTTGTCTATTGTATTGCTTATTAAATGAAATCAGAGAGTCAAGAAGTACTAACCCTTTGAATTATAACCTGCAAATATACATATAGTGCTGTTATTGTCTTGTTCCGGGCAGGTGTTCTCAACAGGGACTTCACTTCTTTATTGGCTTATTAGCCAAAATATCTTATACTGGTGGTAACCTGAGAGGAGGAAAAACCTTACTTCTTAACCTTATATTCTTTGCCTCTTCAAACCCCAGGTTACCGGGGACGTCTCCCCTGGGCTAACCTCCCTAAACAGAAAGAACCTCCCCATCGAGGTGACAGTGGTTGGGGAAGGTTCCTGTTACGACAGTTTGTCCACTATCCTGTAGCCTGTGACCTAAAATACAAACTGCGCGATAACATGCTCAAAAGGAGGTGCGCACCTCTCCCTTGAGGTGGTGCATTCTCCAAAGAGGATCTCCTCCCAAATCAAGTGACTCATCTAGTGGCCGCAATGTGGCAATCAACTGAACATATCGCATGTGGAGATGATTACAACTCGCCTTGCCTCCTCTTACACTTCTTCCCATCCAAGCTATGCACCCCTCACACTTGGCACGCGCACCCCCCATCTTGGGATCTCCACCCAAAATTGTATAAAGCAAGGCATTCTCTACCATTGTGAGTTAGAGGGAGCTCTTGGAAGAATCGTTTGTGTATCATTGTTATTGTACTATCATTCTATATTGGAATAAAGAAAGGCTTTGGAGGCAAACTTGGTGTGAATCTCATGTGTGGATGCTAATTGTCATGTACCAATTTATGAGGTGAAATTGTTTTGATGCATTTCTTTCAATTGATTAAATTGCAGCTTTCATCTATTAAATTTGCTTGATTCTTAGATCAATTATCTTTCTTTTAACAAGATTTACTAAGCTAGCTTGCATTTTAAATCTTGTTGATTCTCATATGTAATCAAAGAATTCATGCTTTCTTGCTTGATTAACATGCTTTCTAGATTTCATATGTAAAGGATACTACTATTTGACGTTTATTTGTAAGTGTGTTGAAGCTTGTAGGATCTCATACTTGAAGGGAGGTAAAGCTTGCTTGCATCCTCTTCATCTTCAAGATTTAAGAAAGACAATAGCCCCTCTTACATACCAGGAAGACTCCAATTGCCCAAGGACATTCCAAGCACAAGCTTGTTCCCTTTCTCCTCTCTTTAAATTAAAATTTTCTGGGTTACTTTACATATATATGCAAGCATGTTTAGATCTAGTTTATCTATCTAAATCATAAGTTCTTTCATGCATCCAAGTGATAGCTTAGATTTGATTTTTGATCCAAAATATTTTATCTTAAAAGGTCTAGATCTAGCATAGGAATATAGTACCTTTACTCAAGTAAATTTTTGAAATCTGTAGAGGGATAAAGGCTAAAATTTTCCAAGTGTTGTCATTGTTCAAATCTACATCTAAGTGCTCTAAACTTGTTGTTTTAGAACAGCCACAAAAGACCCTAAGGAAACTAGCTTTCTAGCTTGAGTTTCTTAGTTCCCTTTGGCAAATTTTTGAAGAAATTAACTTAGAAATTTTTGTAGATTTTTGCTAATAACTGTTATCGCTCAGTTTGTAGTCTAGGTCAAGTAGCTGGAAGGTATGGACCAAACTGGCGTAACAGGAGCTTCCCCACCCACTATCACCTCGATGGGGGGCTCTTTCTATCTAGGGTGGCTAATCCCAAGGGAGATGTCCCTAGTAATCTGAGGTATTGAAGGAAAAGGATCAAAGGATTAAGGCTCAAAGGTCAAAGTAGGCTTTCCCTTCACAGATTACTGCCAAGAAGATAGTCAAGAAGAAAACAAACCACAGTATAAGCACCTGTTTGCGAGACAAGGCAACAATAAAACTAATACATGAAAATAGTGGTTAATGCTTCAATTGTCAATGATTATCAATATGAAATACACATGAGCATAAATAAATGTAATTATTGACGAAGTCAATGATTGCAATAAAGGCTATGGTTTATAATATTACTTCTTCAATAAATACAAAATGATAGAGCATTCAATGTACAATATCAATCCTTGAATTATCACAACGATTAAATACCATAAATATGTTCACATATAATGTTGTTGCGTCAAGCCTTCTAAGGGTGACGTCAGCCCTATTCTAGGTTAGTTTTGCTAGGCAAAGAGGTGGACGTTTTGCAAAATAAAGCAATGAAAATATTCAACACTTCTATGTCTATCATTAGATGACCTAAGCAAAAGTTCAAAAGAAGCAAGACGTCATCATAGAGTTAGGGTTAGTAAGTTGCTAGGGCTAGTTAGGGTTTCAAGTTTTGGAAGTTTGAAAGGTTGTTTTAACACAATTGACTCAACGTTGGAGTTCTTAGACTAGTGCCTTAGGGTAAATGGAGTCAAGGAGCAAGGCTAAAGTCTAGGGAGAATCTAAATTTAAGGACAGGAAGGTTAGGCTTTCTAGTGCTGCAATGGTAGGGCCACAAAGTCAAAACCCTAAGGGGAGGAGGCTCATTCCGGTGTTGCTTAAGCAAGGCCTCATGCTCCTCCCTCTTTCCTTAAAACTCTTTGGCAAAAACGGCTAGCTTCAAAATATAAATCTAGGGATGAAAAGTGTTGTAGGGCCAAGGCTTTTCAAACCCTAAGAGTCAAACCCTAGGTGTAAAATTAATTAGGCCTAGGACGTCTTCTTTCTTCAATTTATATTTCAAAACTAACTCAAAAAAAGAGGAATTAGTGTAGCAATGGCTAGGCTATATTCTCCTTAATCAAATGGCTAAACAAGTTTCTTATCATGGGGACATGAAGCAAGGACCTACTTGTGTGTTTGCTCCCTAGGGTTTCAATGATTAAGCAAAATAGCAACAATGTAACCATAAAAGTAAGATATTTAACCTACAACCATTCAATCAATAAGTTTTGCATGAAAAATATACTTACAAATCAATAAAGAGCTAATCAAACCCTAGTTGTAAACCTTCCAATGATAAAAAAACACCATGAACATGCCAAAGATGATCCTCCACAAGTGTAGCGCCTCAACTCCAAGAGCCAAATACAAAGACAAAAGACTAAAAGTAATCCTCTCACAAGAGAGTGAGTTGTGTTATGTTCAAAATGAGGCTCAACGTCCTCTATTTATATCATCCAAATGACCTTTAATTACAAAAATAGGTCATTAAAACAACTGACAAGGCTGACTTAACAATATTACATTATTTGTCACATTAAATGCTAAAATGTCAAAAATATGAGCTAAAAGGGAGACGTCAGGCCCCTCTGAGGGAGACGTTGGCCCTTTTTGGGCAAGATCAGCATCCAAGAAGCAAAACGTTGGCCCCCCTGGGGCTCTTGCAACCTGCCACATGTGCCAAATAATCCCAGCACACTATCACATGCTCCAAAAAACGTCCAGCCTGTACTGGGCGGCGTCCTGTCCATCAAAAACCATCATCTCATCTACAGTGGGTGATGCCCCTAGGCTGGGCTCTGCCAAACCGTCCTGGGTGAGGACGTCCTTCTTCTTCTTCATGCAAGGGCTCATCATAGCGTTGTCCTGCCTCTGCCATCCCAACAACCATCTGATGGTCTCTTCAGCCCCATGGAGGTCCGAACTAATCATATCCCCATGTGTACCGGTCCACTGGTACCTGTCCGCCGGGCATGGTCCTGCACATCAAAGACTATTCCCTCCATGGGCTCATTAGTTCTAGGGATCATAGCAATGTCAATCATATTTCATCATTAAATTTATCAAATATATGCATGAAATCCCTAGCATATCATCTAAGAGCTCAAAGACATTACACAGATCAACTATACAAAGATGAAGAAAATCAACAGAGCAACCTATTGGGCTAATACCCACAAGAGATGGAAAGTTTCCTCAGAAAATCATTCAAGCCATGTTTTTATGAGGTGATATGGTTTTAGGGATGTCCAGTCACAGTAAGACCAAGGGCAGGTGTTGTCTGTGGGTGCCTTTGTAGGAGGCGAGTTGTACCCGTCATGGATGCATTTTTTCCAAGCCCTTTATTGCCTTTATCTTTTTATTTATTGCTTTTCTTTCTTTTTTACTTCAAGGTCTGACCAGAGGACACTGCCTTGGCTTGGTGACCAGAGCTGACAGTGTTACCCACTGGTATCTTCGCAGAGATGATAAGGCTGGCTCGT
>JASDQU010103404.1:126611-147208 GCA_032191745.1 Picea mariana | reverse complement strand
GCTGGATACCTATGAACATAATGGGTCGGCTCGTGATGAGACCTCCCATCCTCTTGGTTAGGTCTTGTTTTATTATTTTTCTTAGGGTCCCTTTAGTTTCTTATCGAGAGGCCTTTTATTGCCTTCTCAGGGATCCCCTGGGCGAAGCATCTCTAGGTTTTATTTCCTATGGATTTTATCTTTTACCAGCTGCTTTTACCCCCTGGGCCTTTAGCCCCTTCTTCCCACAAGACAAAGTGTAACCCTCAAAGGTCATCCTATGGCCGGACTAGGGGAATGGGATGGATGTGCGAGAGATAAGATGTAAAATGATAAAATGGTGGGAGCAGGACGATGGCTCTGCAAATCCCCCTTGGTGGCTAACCAAAACCCATGAATACAAGCTTGCTAAGTCACCCCATCAATCACCCCAACAGTGGTCAAGTGGATTAGTGTAAGATCCAAGCAGTCATCAGAAATGAAAGTAACCTAATGCACATATAAGAAAGTTATAATGATCAAACATGACACATACAATGATACCTCATACCAATTACCTCATGGAGCAAGAGTCCTCTCCGATGCAAGTCCAAGCCGGTGGTGATGGAAGCTGCTACTACTGACAGGACAAATCTGGCGAAGAAGAAGAAAGATGGGCCCTCCAAGGCCATGCTCAGGTCAATCCTGCTCTCGGTACTCCATGTCTAGGACCTGTGGGCCTCAAGACATGATCTCCTAGTTATCCCTAGATATCGGGGATAACAATAACCAAAGACACTCTTAAAGTGTTTTTGGCCATCTTGTATACTCCTTTGTTTGCTATTTTGTGCAGGTCATTGAATAAACAAGGGGAGGTTCTACCAAAATTTGGCGGATTAAGAGCATTTGGGACTTTCGGAAGCACCCTATACCTTCCTAAAGATTCTTTTGTAACTTGTAAAGCAATGATTCATTGTTATAAGCATCCTAAGCCCCTTTTAAAAAAAGATCTAAAGACTCTTAAAAGAGCACTTGTAACCAGGTTAATAAAATAAGTGAGCCAAAAGAGGGCTTGGTGTTGTGTTTGTTTGGACTTTCTTTCATTCAGTCTTATTTCCTTTGCTTAAAATTTCATACTAACTCACATCAAGCAATAAAATCAAATCAACTTAGATTAGTTTTCCTTTTGCAAAGTAGAACACTAATTGCTAGATTAGCTTCAATTCTCGCATTTTCAATTTGGCAAATAAACAATCCCCTCGGCTCCTTGCAAGAGGCCTAGTCAGTGTGGATTAGTAATTAGTCTCACATTTCAATTCAGTTATTTATTTTCTTGTCTAAAATAAACAAATTCCCCTCAACTCACAATGCGGTTCCTGACCCTTCCAGTTGCGAGCTAGTCTCGATCTGCTGGAAGTAAGTTTCATACACGATGTGTTGGTCAGTGGTTGATAGATTAATTAGGACAATCTCTAAAGTAGTTAGCTTGATGCATGGGAAAACACCTTGAAGTGACCTACAAAGTAAGGCGGGCCCTCTCGGGACCTGGCTTCCCACCCGTTTTGGACATCCAGCACTTTGAGTGAGTTTCACTGGTGAGACCATTGGGTTTCGGTAAAGCTCTCTGCAAGTTTCTAAACAAAGAGCTAACCTCCAAGGAGGCCCAAACCATTTCATTAACTCAACATCAATTTATCCTAATAAAACACGCAAACTACATTGCCCACAATTCACTTTAAGTCACTGGTCTCAATTTTACATTCAACAAAGCCACAGGCTTCAATTTCAATTTGGTTATCTATTGGAAATAATTGAAATGAAACTTGCATCTAACAATTGTTTCTCAATATCCTTTTGATGCAAGTATATGCTTATTGATTATATATCGTGGTGAATGTTTACTTCATGTTTTATCAGTTTATGATTGATTGTTGAATGAAGAATAAACTCCTAGATTTAATTTCTTGTACTTAGTTAGTACAAGCCATAGTATATTTGTTAGCTTCGCTAGGTGTTGGCCTAGACGGACGAGTTGAGGATTAGGTGACAACACCTTAACTCTCACTTGCCCCCAAGGACACACCGAGTGGATTGAAGATTTCTTCCACGTCTCCCAGGTGTGTATAAGGCGGCAACATTTTTGGCGCCGTTGCCGAGTATAAATCTTTCTATTCCCGGAACACGACTTGTTTTTACTTAGTTTTTTATGCTTGTAGTTTATCAGAAATAGACTCAACCATCTGGCGACTCCACTTAATTCCAATTTAACTTGGTATTCTACAAGGAGGAATTCAGAAGGCATTCTTAACTTCATTCCTTAACCTGAGAAGGTTTATCGAAGGAGGTTAGCTAAAGCCTCTTTTCGTAGAGTACTTAGTCATTTAAGAACTGAGTCCACTTCTGATATCCACTTGCTTTTTGCTGGTAGTAGTTTTACTTCAGAAATGGCCATATATGCTCCATGTGATTTTAGTGCAATAAACAATTATCCACATGCTATTCCCGAAAAGGCAATTGAGAAACTTCCTAGTTTTCAAGGCAATAATGTCATTTCAGCTAAGATGCATGTCAAGTCTTTCATGAGATGTATAAATAAATGGTGTTGCACACAATTATGAAGATGTAAAAATGAAGTTATTTGTTCTTTCCTTAGAAGATGATGCTTCAGACTAGTATGAAGACAAGTCGGATAACACCTTCAAAACATTGAAGGACCTCATAGATGCCTTTACTGAAAAGTGGGGGGAGAAAAGAGATCATCGTCATCTTCTGGCAGCCGTCAACACAATGAAGAAAAATGAAAATGAAACCATGGACGAGTTCAACAAAAGGTTCAACGAACTAGTTTCAAGCATGCACAAAGACATCAAACCTCCTGAGAGTGCTATCTTGATCTACTATATTGAGGCATTTGGTGGTGAAATGAGATATCAGCTAAGAGATAAAGAACCCAACGACCTCAAAACAGCTCAAGGAACCGCTATCAAGATTGATAAAAACATGCAAGCATCAGGAAAGTCGAACCTTCCAAGATTAACAAGAGGCAGTTCTTCAAGATAGTCAGATCCTAAAGAGAAAGCAGCAACCCCAGACAATAAAGATCCATCCTATGACCCTTTAAAGGCCATAACAGAGATAGTTAAAAGAATGGAAGCCACTCATGCTACCCAACTTAGTGCATTACATTGCAGAATAGGTTGATAGCCATGGAGAGGTCCCAAAATCAGAATAACAGATTCCAACCGAGGCCTGTTAATGAAAGATGGCAAAAGAAAGCTCCTCAACAAGAACAAAGGCCACCAAATCAGTTAGAGTCTAATAATGTGGTAAATGAGGACATACCACCCTTTTGTAGAGCATGTGAGGACTTTCATGAAGAGTCCACTTGTCCAGTATTTTGTCAAATAAATGAGCATGGACTCCCTCCAACAAACAACTTTGTGGGGCATTCAAGAATCTCTAACCACATAAACAATTTTGGAGAAACTCACCCATTGTCAATGGATCATTGGCTCCAAATGCAAGAAAGGTGTGAACAATCAAATGAAGTGGTTGAAGAGTATGATAATGTCACCAAGTTGTATGGACACAAGCCCACAAACGAGCAGATCCTAGAGATGGCCAGACATAAGGGAATAGTTTACCAAAGAAAAGGGAGAGAAGATGCAAGCAAATCTCAAACAAATTTTCCCAAGGTAACTACTCCTCTTCCAACTACTGATCTATCTATTGATTTAGGTAGTTGGATTTCAAATGCTAAAATATTGGTTCCATTATCAGACCTTCTGAAAATTCCTTCACAAAAGGAAAAATTACTTAAAGCAATAAAATATTCCTGATGGTAAAGAGGTTGTAAAAAATCAGGAGGTTGATAAGAATCAAGAAAAGAAAAAAGAACTACACAAAGATCCACTAATGGTTTTAACCAGCAGAGATAGAACCAAGGAAGAGAATCCCCCTTTCTTTGTGTTTCTAGAAATAAATGACCAATGGTTACATAAATGTATGTATGATTTAGGAGCTTCATCCAACATCATTACTAAAGGAATCATGCAAAGGCTAGGCCTTGAAGTTACAAGGACCTATCAAAACATATATGCCATGGATTCCAGGGAAGTTGAAACCCTTGGGATTATCATAGATATACTTGTAATTGATGTACTAGATGCTTGAGGTATGCTTCTCTCAAGAAAATGGGGAGCTCACATGAATGGTTGCATCAACATGGATTTATCCTTTGCAACTATCCCATACCCGCCTCCATCAACCGAAAGTTTCAAGCTCTTTAGAGAAAAAGAAAGGAAATACCATATAGAAGACCCTAAAGAGAAGTTCAATGAGTTCCTATGCCAAACATCTGAGATGGGAAATTTCTCTATTTGTTCAAACTTCCTAGCACCAGCTGAAGAAAAGTTTAAGGATGAAAAGGAAAGTAATAAGGCTTGGAAGATGAACTTTGATGGTGCACATTCAAGATCAGGAAAAGGGGTCGGGATTTTCCTAGTTTCACCAACAGGAAAGTCTTACAATTTTGCATTTAGATTAGAATTTGATGCAACAAATAATGTGGTTGAATATGAAGCACTTCTACTTGGCCTAGAAATTGCAAAAGATATGGGGATAAAAATAATAAATGTCCAGGGTGACTCAGACTTAGTCATTCTCCGGGTTAAAAATAAATTTGCATGCAAAAGTGAAAGATTAAGGAGATACAGAAATGAAATTTGGGATACCATAGAAATGTTTGATGCTATGGATCTCATTTTAGTACCTAGGGATCAGAACAGTCTAGCCGACAGTTTGGCAGTTGTAGCTTCAACCCTCCAACCTTCAGAAGATTTAATCAAAGGAGAAGGAAAATTGGAAATAATCTTAGACCTTCAGTTCCAGACAATGTCGATCAATGGCAAGTCTTCAGAGATGACAAACAAATCGTAAGATTCATTCATAATGTTCAAGAGTTCTCAGATTTCAAGGTCAGTTATAAAGAGGAAGGCAAAGATTATCCTGAGGAGGATGACTCAATGAAGAATCCAGCCCCTAGGGGTATAACTGCTTTAGAAAACATCTTTGACAGGCATGACATGCACAAGAAGAAAAAGGAAATAATAAAACCTGGCAACTATATAGAAGTAAACATTGGGACAGAAGAAGTCCTAAGGCTCATAAAAATCGGAAAGGGTACTTCAGAAAAAAGAAAAAAAAGAATTAATAAGTCTTGTCAGTGAGTATAGGGATGTATTTGTTTTTACATATGATGAACTCAAAGATTATAAAGATGATGCATTTCAACATACTATCCCACTTAAAGAAGACACAAAACCTTTCCGGCAAAAACTTAAGCGAATAAATCCTAAGTTGGCACCTTTGATTCAAGCAGAACTCAAAACGATGTTGGATGCTGGCATCATTTCCCCAACAAGGCATTCTTCATGGTGTTATAACTTAGTAGTAGTTAGAAAGAAAAATGGGGGAATAAAACTATGTATAGATTTTAGAAATCTGAATCTTCCATGCATTAAGGATAATTACCCCCTACCCAACATGAAAACTCTATTGCAAAGAGTCACCGGGTCAAAAATAATGTCTATGTTAGATGATTTCTCCAGATACAAGCAAGTGTTGGTGAGGAAAGAGGATCAAAATAAGACAACTTTCACCACACCATGGGGCACCTTTGAGTACCTTAGAATGCCCTTTGGATTATTAAATGCAGGGGCCACATTTCAGAGAGCCGTGGATTTTTCATTCCACGAGTTGATGGGCAAAATCATCGAAATATACCAGGATGATTTGACTGTGTTTTCAAAAGAAAGATCTAATCATATAAGTCATCTTAGACAAGTGTTTGAAAGATGTTGAAAGTATGGCATCTCCTTAAATCCGTCCAAGTCAATCTTAGGAGTTGATGAAGGAAAATTGTTAGGTCATATCATAACAAAAGATGGGGTGAAAATGGACCCAGAAAGGGTACAAGCCATACAACAAGTCCCTTTACCCAAAACCAAGAAAGCCTTGCAATCCTTCCTTGGTCAAATTATCTTTGTAAGAAGGTTCATCCCACATTTGGCCGAAACTTTGAAACCTATCCAAAGACTTTTAAAGAAGGATGTCAAGTTTGAGTGGACAGAAGAAGGAAGAAGAGCTTTCAAAAGTATTAAGGACGCAATTGGTAAATCTCCTGTACTAATTAGTCCAAACTATGCCAAAGACTTTCAAATCTTCTCCTTTTCTTCTGAGGATACTATAGCAGGGTTGTTGCTCCAAAAGAATGACGATGGTCAAGAGAAACCCATTGCTTTCATGAGCAAGGAATTGCAGAATTCAGAGCTTAATTATACAACTATGGAAAAGCAAGCATATGCTTTGGTCAAGTCCCTTAAGCATTTTTCGAGTCTACATAGGATATTCAAGAGTTGTGGGGTATGTACCTCACCTGGCGGTAAAAGATATCCTTGGACAAGAAGACTGCTTGGGGGTCAGAGGAAAGTGGGTTTCGAAAATACAAGAGTATTAATCAAAGGTCAAGGATTAGCTCAAATGCTAATTGAAGGTAATGAACAAGCTTTTGAACCTAGTCTGTCAAAACAACCAAGCACGGCCAGCTTTATCTCCAGAGCAGCTTCAAAAGTTAAAACAACACGAATGGTATGATGATATCATTTCCTTTCTAATCTCACATGCCCTAGTCACTTAATTGGTCACAAAAGAAGATCATTGAGATTAAAGGCATCTAAGTATTGTATTATTCAGGATGGATTGGGGTGGAGGAACCCCGATGGGGTAATACTTAGATGTGTTGATGAGCTTGAGTCCAAAAGACTCTTGGTTGATTTTCATTCAGGATTTTGTGGTGGGCATTTTGCAGCCAAAACCACTGCCCACAAAATCCTCAGAGCAGGTTACTACTGACCTACTATATTTTCAAAAGTGCACAAAATGGTTAGGGGTTGTCAGCAGTGTCAGTTGTTTACTGGGAAGCAGAAGCTAGCAGCCTTACCATTACAGCCAGTAGTGGTGGAAGCCCCTTTTCAGCAGTGGGGGCTTGATTTCATTGGTCAGTGCAAAGATAATTCAAGTAATGGCTATACTTGGATAATCATGACAACTGATTACTTTAAAAAGTGGGTAGAGGCCATACCCACCAAGTCAGCAACCGATAAAGTGGTCATGGACTTTCTTGAAGACAGAATTATCACTAGATTTGGTGTGCCAACAAAAATAACTACTGATAATGCCAAAGCCTTTAGTTCTACAGAATTATCCTCATTCTGTTTTAAATACGGCATTATATTATCCCACTCTTCAAATTAATATCCCCAAGGCAATGGTCTTGCTGAGTCTAGCAACAAGAACTTAATGACAATCCTTAAGAAAACTGTTGGGGATAACAAGAGATCATGGGATAATAAGATCAAGTTTGCACTTTGGGCTGACATGATCACAAAGAAGAGTTCAACAGGAAAGAGTCCCTTCGAATTGGTTTATGGCCTTGACGTCACTTTGTCAGTTCATCTCAAGCTTCTAGTGTATTAGTTTGTCCAGAAGTATGGCTTAGACGAAGATTTTCATCAAAACAGGATTGATCAAATAATTGAGTTGGATGAAAACAGAAGGAAAGCCCTTGATCAAAGTATAAAAAATCAAGGAAAGAGAAAAAAGACCTTTGAAAAGTTCTCAAAACCAAGGGATTTCCAAGCAGGAGATACAATCCTTCTATGGGACAAACGGAGAGAGAAGCTACGAAGCCACGACAAGTTTGACAGTCTATGGGCAGGGGCATATATTATCCAGGATGTAGCTGGAAAGAATTCTTTTGTCCTAAGCAGATTGGACGGTGAGAAGTTGCCACTACCGGTAAATGGTCAACTTCTCAAGCTCTTCTTCAACGAAGTCATCTGATGTATCATATTCTCTAAACCCTATCCTATGTACTTTAAATTCATTTATTTCCTGTACATAGTTTATTTTTGTATATAGTTCAAATTTCGTACATAGTTTATTTCTTTCAAAAAAATTTTTTATATATAAACATGTATATTATTTCTACAGCTTATGTTTAGTATTGGATTTTATATATGGACATGCTACTGACAAAATTTCGGTGAATGCAGGTCACGTGATTCTGGATTCTCGTATGCTTTCCTTTAAAGAATAAAAGATCAAGCACACATCCTCATATGGAGCCAATGTTATCCATCAAAGTTGCACTAGGATGGACTTCCAGCAAGCTGCCAAAGTTTGAACATTGTTGTTCAAAATTCAGAGTTCAGAAGTTCAGTCGGTCGTAAAGACCACCATTTTTCTCTTTACATTTCCATAAAAATTGTAATAAGAGATGTTGCATGATGAACTTGTAAAAGGTCTTAGCCACATTAAGTCCTAAGCGTGAGTTATACTCTGGAGTGTTTTTTCACTTACTAATTATATTTTCCCGTTTTCACGCGATTTATAATTTATGAGCTTTTTCACTCAATCCCTCCAGAGCTGGAGTATAGGCCCATGGTTAGGCTTAAGCACGGATCTAAGCCTAGTGTCTACATATATTACCATGCTAAACATTCTCCTAGAGTCTTATGGAAATATACTAAGTCCCCCTTAGGATTTTTTAATTTTTTCAGTTAATTAAAAAATTGTCAGAATTCGGCAATTTTTAATTAAAAAATAAAGATGTATTAAAAATAAAGGCTCATAGGGATGACTGAAAGGCTCCAAAGGTTGAATATCCTGGCTCTCATCACTCCCCTAGGCTTGGGATGGAATGAAAATAAATCTAAAGGATGGGATGGATGAAGGCTTGGAGATGGGTAAAGATCTCAAGAAAACATTTCGCTCACAACGTAGCGCTTGTTGGTCTTCCATGTGAAACTGAAAACCCTTGCAGCAAACCATAGACCGAAAACAACTTTGTCCCATAGGTAAATCACCATTAGGAGGAAAACTCCCAGCCATATCTTTAGTGGAATAGCAAGATGAAAAAGGAGAAGGTTAGAAACTCTCGTCATGAAAATTCTATTCTGGGTAACTTGTGGCCTCATCTTCATCAAATTTAGAGCATAAAGGTGGCTGAAAATGTTCTTTGTAAAATAAATCCAAGTGCTCAAAAGAATATGTACCAAACCTTCCAGAATATGACCAGAAACCATGATGTGAAACTGAAAACCCTTGCAACAAACCATAGGTCGAAAACAACTTTGTCGCATAGGCAAATCACCATCAGGAGGAAAACTCTCAGCTATATCTTTAGCGGAATAGCAAGATGAAAAAGGAGAAGGCTGGAAACTCTCGTCGTGAAAATCCTATTCTGGACAACTTGTGGCCTCATCTTCATCAAATTTACAGCATAAAGTCGGTTGAAAATATTCTTTTTAAAATAAATCCAAGTGCTCAGAAGAATATGTATCAAACCTTCCATAATATGACAAGAAACCATCATGAGAGTGCTACAATAAGTCATTCGTGGGTGGTTGGAACAAATTGGTGATCATGTAATCTTCATGTTGCGAGACATATGTGTTATCAACATACACATTGTTATCCTCGATTTCTAGGGATAACTAGGAGATCATGTCTCGAGGCCCACAAGTCCTAGACATGGAGTATCGAGAGCAGGATTGACCTAAGCATGGCCCTGGAGGGCCCATCCTTTTCTTCTTTCATCAGATTCATCATGTCAGCAACAGCAACATCCATCACCATCAGCTTGGTCTAGTATCGGAGAAGGCTCTTGCTCCATGAGGTAATTGGTCCAAGTATCATGGTATGTGTCACTTTTGATCATTATAACCTTTGGATATATGCATCTGACTCCTTTTATCTCTGACAATTGCTTGGATCTTACATTAACCCACTTGACCATGATTGGGGAGATTGACAGGGTGTCCTAGGCTCCTAGAAAGCCTGTACCCATGGGTTTTGGTTTGCCAGTGGGGGGATTTCTGAAGAGCCATCGTCCACTCCCATCATACTACCACTTTTTCATCTTATCTCCCGCTCATTTATCCCATTCCCCTTGTCCGGGCATTGGATTGACCTGTTTGTAGGGTTGCACCCTATCTTGTGGGAAGAAGGGGCTAAAGGCCCAAAAGGTAAAAGCAGTTGGTAAGAGATAAAAGCCTAGAAATAAAACCTCAAGATGCCTCGCCCAGGGATCCCCGAGAAGGCAATAAAAAGCCTCTCTGCAAGAAACAAAAGGGACCAGGAAAATAATAAACCAGACCTAGCCAAGAGGATAGGGGGTCTCATCACGAGCCAGCCTATTAGGTTCATGAGTACCTAACAGTATGACATTGCCATTATCTAGTTACCAAGCCAGGGCAGTGACCTTTGGTTGCATGGCCAAGGGGAAGGGGGTCTCATCACGAGTCAGCCTTCTCATCTCTGTGAAAGTACTTGTGGGTAACACTGTCAGCTCTGGTCACCATGCCAAGCCAATGTCCTCTAGTTAGACCTTGAATAAAAAAAAAAAAAAAAAAAGCAAATAAAGAAAGAATAAAGGCAAGAACGAGCTTGGAAAAAATTGCATCCATGACGAGTACAGCTCGCCTTCTACAAAGACACCCACAGATAACATTATGCATTCCTAGCTTTCACTCTACCCATTTGTCTGGACATCCCCTTGCCACATCACCTCGTTTACATGGCTTGGATGAAACCTTCTTGGAAACTTCCCTTCTCTTGTGGATGCTAGTCCAATAGGATGTCTTGTCCTTTTCTTTGATCTTGTATTGTTGACTTTTGTAATATCTTTGAGCTATTGAACGATATATCAGGGTTTTTATGCATATGTTTGATAATATTAATGATGAACTGTGATTGGCATTACTATGATCTCTGTGACTAATGAGCCCATGGAGGGCATAGTTTTTGATGTGCAGGACCAGGCCCGACGGACAAGTACCATTTGGACCGGTACACATGGGGAGATGATTAGTTCGAACCTCCATGGGGCTGAAGAGCCCATCAGATGGTTGCTAAGACCCCGTCAAAGGGGCAGAGACAGGACAATGTTTGACCGAGGTTTTGCACCGGAGAAGAAGAGGACGTTTCACCAGAGGCACTTTGGCAAAGCCTGGCCTAGGGGGAATGACCCCTTTTCAGTGGAACGTTGGCCTTGGAAGGGTCAGAGCGTCCCCATCCTTACCATGACGTCATCCATCTTCATGGTCATTTTTGGAGGCAAACTGGGCAGCAATGGCACGTGTGGCATGTTGGAGAAGCCCCTGGGGGGCTAACGTTTTGCTCCTGGATGTCTCATCTGCCCTAAAAGGGGCTAGCACCTCCCTTGAAGGGGATTTTACCTTTATTATAGCTCAGTTAGGGATTTAATGTAAAAACAGTATTGTGGTCTTGTCGACCATTTTTTATGACCTAAAATTAATTAAGGTCATTGATACATTATATATTGAGGAGTTTTAGCCTCATTTTGACATAACTCATGACTCACTCTCCTAGTGAGGTCTGATTTTTGCGCCCTATTAGGGTTATTGGCTGATTTGAGGAAGGCACACTTGTTTGAGGAGGAGATTTTTGGCAATTTATGGTGTTTTTCTTGAAGGAAGGTTTACAACTAGGGTTTCCATGCTATTTTCTTGATGATTTGTAAGTATTTTTCTGCAAAACTTCTTGATTGAATAGTTGTAGTTTAATTTCTTGCCTCTATTTATAAATATTGTTGAATCAAAACCCTAGGGGACAAACACACAAGTAGGTCGTTGTCTCATGTCCCCTGATAGAAAAACCTTTTAGCCATTGAAGAAGAAGAAGAGAGCCTAGTCATTGCTACACTCTTTCTTTCTTCTTCCTTTAAACTAGCCTAGTCGTACCTTTAAACTTCAAGAGGAAGAGGATGTCCCGGGCCTAGGTTATCTACACCTAGGGCCGTTTTTCTTTTAGGGTTTGATGAAAGAGCCTTGCCTTGGCAACACTCTCCCTCTTCAAACTCTCTTGTCTTGATTTTACTTGTCTTTGAGCTAGCTCTTTGTCGGGAAGGAGGAGAGAGCACGAGGCCTTGCTTAAGCAACAACGGAGCGAGCCTCTCTCCCCTAGGGTTATGTCTTTAAGGCCCTGTTGTAGCAGCACCTTGAAACCTTTCCCTCTTGTCATTTGAATCTCGTCCCCTTCAACTTGTGCATCCTTCACCTTTTGACTCCATAACCCTAGGCACTGATCTTTAGCCTCCAACGTTGAAGTGAAAGTGACTGAAACAACTCTCAAAACCTCTTATAAATTGAAACCCTAACTAACTACTAACCGTAAGAGCATTTATTGAAAGAGGATTGATTAGATACATTGACTGCTACATCATCTTGATGTTTATTGGTGAAGTAATATTATTTCATTGTTGCATTAACAAACATTGACTTCGTCAATATTTATTGTTACAATTGCTTACATATTGATATCAGATAAGTCTTATGAAGTACTAACCCATTGAATCATAGCTTGCATATATATATTGGTTTGCTTTGTTCCGGGCAGGTGTTCTTCTTTGGGCCTACACTTCATTATTGGTTGTTTAGTCAGGACTATCTGTTTTGGTGGTGACCTGTGAAGGGGGAACTTTACTTTGACTTTTAAACCTTTGCCTCTTCAAAACTTCAGGTTACCGGGGACGTCTCCCCTGGGCCTTACCTCCCTAAAGAGAAAGAACCTCCCCATCGTGGTGACATTGGGTGGGATAGGTTCTTGTTACGCCAGTTTGGCCTTCTACTTCATAGCCACTTGACCTAGCTACAAACTGTGCGATAACACACATGATTGTTCTAAAGGCACCACTTCTATATTCTTTATTTGAAAACAACCCTCAATATCGTAAATGGGATCTCCATAAAAACTGGAACAACTCATGTCCCTTTTACGTCTCCCAACATTTATAAAATCATCAACATTTTCAATCGCATCAATCACCTTTATTATAGCATGAAGGGTCTAATGCATCCAAGGGTTCCTCTAGAACCTCTTCACTTTCCAAATCATGAAATGAAACAACATCAAAAACTTGGAAAGGAGTAAGACTTACCACGTTCTCTTGTTCATGTGCAGGGGAAATGGAAGCTTGGATGACTTCATCTTCACTAGATAGAGGAGCAAATACCTACGTCTTGTTTGATGAGGGACCTCTTTGTGGTTTGGATCTTCAACATGGCATGCTTCATCAAAGTGTTCATCGATAGGTTCATAAGGAACCTCATGTTCTACTTTGTGTATTTGGTGACTCTTATCACCTTAGATAGACACTCCCCTCACTTTAGTGAGGGGAAATCACCACAAGGGGGGAATCCCAGGTGACCCTAGGGGGATTGCAACGAGATAATGAGGAAATGAGAAGGACACCCTTATGGTCAAAGTCATGAGAGGCTTTGATACTTGGAAAAGAGGTCTTGGAGTGTGGAAGGTGGTTGCCAAGGTTGTATCCCTGCAAAACAAAGTTAGAACACCAAAACAAGACAATATTAGTGCAATATAAGCCTCAAAACCTAAGGGCAATCAATGAGATAAGCTTGTTGTCTCAAAACCGCAGCATATATCATATTTACAACAACAAAAAACAAGTTATAACAACTGCATCATTAACCATCAAAGTTATCTAATGCTTATTGGATAATTAAGCCCAAAACATGCAGATAATGTTCCAATACTTACGCTCAACTTTTGACAGCAAAATAGGGCTGCAAAATGAAGTCATCAGCAAAGTGTTAAGGCACCCTTAAGGCTGTAGCAAAGGATTGCTACAACAAGAAGATCCAACCAAAAAAATTGACAAGTAAACCGAGGAAATGGTAGCTAATAATCAGTAGAATAGTGATATAGATTTACAAGCAAATTTTAGAGGTGGATTAGAGATCAATGAATGAAAAGGAGAGTTTTCTACAGCCCTAATGGCCGTAGCATTTATTTATAACAGCAATAAGAAATACTTGGCTAAGAACAACGCTCTAGTCGCTCAAGCAAGCCTCAAGCATGAAAAATTGGTTCCACTTAGAACAATGTCAATATCTTGAAAACTCACGCATTCCAATGCAAGTATTTTATTTCTCCAATGCAAAATTAGATTAGTGCCTTGCCACAATGGGTTATGGAGTCTTGGGTTTTGCAACTCCTCTAGGGGTGTAAGCCCTTTTACTCCCTAGAGCATGCAAAACCTAGGAAGGTAAATCTAGGAGGGTGTATGCCCTTATACTCCTCCTAGCAACCTTTGAAAATGACTTATCCAATAACAATTAAGATGAACTTAGTGGAGAGTGTATTCCCTTATACTCCTCCAAGGGTTTTAAGATAAGAATACGAAGAAATTACCAACAATTGCAGAAAATTCCTTACCAATTTCAATGATAGCAAGACAAAACCCTAATCTACCAAGAAATATCATCCACATGCAAAGACAAGTCTCCAAGAAGGTATCTCCACAATAGACAAGATAACATACAAAATCACATAAGAGGAGAGAAATTATTTTTCCCAAGAGAGGCAAAAATTTCAGCTAAGTATCTCTCACTCAAGAGAGAGTGAGTTGTGATATGAAAATGATCCTTATTTATACAAAAACTTCAAAAAGTGTTTGTCTACATAGAACAGGGTAAACCACAAAATAAGGGAGCTATTCCCCCTTTATTTTGCCCCTTTACAAAGTAATTTGAATTTAACTTTAAAAATGCACATTAAAAACCCTAGAAACATGACATCACACCCTAAAGGGTGACATTTTGGCACTTTAGTGAAGTCGTTGGGGTTGCAGGAGAAAGCGCTAGGCATCCAAAGGCCATGTGCCCTCAATCCAAGTATCTCCTCCACAATGCAAGGGATCCTCCCATCCAAAAGTGCCAAGTGTCCATCAACCACCACATGTCCTAGCCCCAAAACAAGACGTCAAGCCTAGAAAAGTGGCATAAGAGCTCTCAAGCAAGTCGTTGAGCTAGAAGAGGGATAGGTGTCACTGTCTAAGGTGTCCTCTCTTGCCTCCAAAGGCAATGTCCATCATCCATTTGGTCCCAAGGTGTGGGTCATGGCACCCAACCTGTGGGTTTCCTGCCCCAATGAAGCCCCAAGCTGGGCTTGTTCCTCCAAAACATCCATCAACAAGGTTCTCCAAAGACAAAAAAGTGCACCCCTCCAAGTATCTCAAGTCAAAGCATCATGGCAAGTAAAACCACATTTAATACAAGAGCCAGCTAAGCATGTACATCAAAAACTACCTCATCAAATTAAACAAGTGCTCAAAGACCTTATGCAATTTGTCAAGTTTAAGTATGGGAGGGTTGACAAAGTGACCTATTGGGTGAATCGTTTCTCAAGTCAAGGAATGTTTCCTAGGTGGAACCCTTTCTAAGTTATGTGGAGAAGATGAAGTGGATGGGGATAAGACTTTTGGGCATGGGGTTCATGACATGCAAGGGCTCGTAGTGTCTCATTTATTGGTGCCTTTGTAGAGGGTGTGTTGCACCTTCGTCTTCAATGCATCTTTTTTTCAAGCCCATTTATTTGACATTAATTAATTAAGGTCTAGAACGACTGCATAATCCCAATGGGTAACATAAATCTTGGGGGGCAGTATCACAGTGTCACTTGAAGGGAGAGGTACACAGAGTGCCATAGGGGTAAAGAAAAGCTTGTAACACATGTGTAGATACCTCAACAAGTGGGACGGTTTTATATATGTGTATTTGCTTTTGCAGGTCTTTGATTTTTTAGGAGAAACGTTTCATTGCTCTCAAGACCTCTTTGGGCGAGCATCTGGAAAGTTATATTTTTGGCTTTTATCTTTGGCCAGCTACATTACCTCTGGGCCTTCAGCCCCTTCTTCCCATGAAATGAGGTACAATCCCTTCTCGGGTCAGTACACCCAAAAATCCCATAAGATAAGGAGATGAAAAGGGCAAAGTGTATAAAATGATAAGTATGATCGGGAATGGCACGATGACTCGTCAAGGAGACCTCCCAGTAGCAAACCCATCCCTAAGGGTGACCACTTACTACGGCGCAATGTCAACCACAAAGGTGAAATAGGGCAAAGCACATAATTTCCAAGCAAACGTTCTATAATCAAAAGCATTTTTAAATGCAACATAAACAAATGTCTCTAATACTAAAGTGACACTTACCACAATACTTGACTTGTACCTCATGGAGCAAGACCCATCGTCTTCCAGAAGCAAGCTAATGTGGCGAATACCATCGTCACGAACCCAGGATGTGTGGTGGTGAAGCGGGTCTCTGTCTGTGCATGCGCATGTTGTCATTCATCTATCTCTTAGTACTTCGTGTCTTCAACTTGAGGACCTCGAGACATCATCTCCTTAGTTATCCCTAGAAATTGGGGATAATAGTGACCTTCCTCATGAGTTACCTCTTCAAGCTCTCGTTCTTTAATCAAATCATCGTTGTCTTCATGAGGTGATTCTTGCTCCTCTTCAAGAGTTTGGTAACCCTCTTCAACTTCTTGAACTCTTCATCTTCCTCAACGGGGTTAGAAAAAAATCCTTCCCTTTGGAGGGCCACTGTGAGATCGTGGAGAATATCTTCATATCTTTGTGTTCTTGGGGCCCACTGTTTAAGAAATTCTTCGATGAAGATTGTAAGAAAAGATATACTCTTCGGATTAAGAGTATGCTTAACCCAATTCTTTCGACTCTTTTATCCCACAAACTGTCGCTTGGGCAAAGCCAACCACAAGCATCGCTAGTGTGACACAACTTGGAGTAAGGACCATTGTCACCTTAGCAATTACTCCCCTCATTTTACTGATGAATCATTTCACCACAAGGGAGGCTTCCGAAGTGAACTCAAGGGAAAAGAGAATGAAGATCAAGGGTTTTGAGAAGATCCTTGTTTTGGTCACTAGATGAAGATGTCTAGGGCTTGAAGAAGAGTGCCTCGGGAAAATATATGAGTTGAGCTTGAAAAGCACATGCAAAACCAATGTTAGAAAATCTATCCCAAGATCAAATATCATGTAAAGTAGCCCCCGAACACTAGGGAAAACAACAAGAAAGCTTGTTGTCCCAAAAATTGCAGCAGACTAAATTACTGCAAGAGAAAGTTATAACAGCTGCAAGAAATTACTGTCAAAATCACCAACAAATGATAACAAATAAAAGCTTATGACTAGTAAACAATATTCCAATATTTAAACCACAACTTTGACGGTTGAAATGGGTTGTAAGTAAATGTTATCAAAAAAAATATAATCATCCCTAGATGGTTGTAGCAAACATTTGCTACTGAAACAAGAATTCACCACAAAAATCTGAAAATAAAAATGTCAATTTGTAGTCCTTGATTAGTAGATCACTTTGCAATATTCAAGCACAAAATGTTGTGGTGAATTAGTTTGTAAACAAGATTAAGAGAGGGGGTTTGTTGCAGCCCTAATGGCTGTAATTAATTTGTCAACAAATAAACATTGTAAGAAATCAAAACATTTTAGCATAAAAAGATAGCTTAGAGTGAGAGAAATTCATCCATAAATCAAATGATTTTAAGAGAGCAATATTCACGTCTCCCAATGCAAAGACTAGTGCCTTATCTATTGAGGAATGGAGTCAAAATATTAACTAGTAACTTAGAAAACAAGGGAGGGAGACTTAAACCTTGAACCCAAACTCTTATGAGCCCAAGTCCTCCCCTTTCTCCAAATAGTCTAGCTTAGCCAATTAATGGGAAACTAGTTTTCAAACCCTAGGGGGATAGACAATCCTAACCCATAGTCTTGAAACCCTAGCCAAGAATACTTCCAAAGGGATAGCCAATCGTAACCCTTGAAAGTATCCTTGAATGATCTCACTTAAATCAAAAAAATATCTTGAAGGAGGTGATAGACAATCCTAACCTCTTAGGGTTCTCCAAGCAAGAAATTAAAGCAAATTGCAGAAATTTACCTTCAAACCAAAGCAAATCAGCAGATATCATCCACCAAGAGTAACCGTAGGTCACAAACCAATCCTCCAAACATAGCGATTTCACCTCCAAGTTTATTTGGCAAGAGAACACTTCCACAAAGAAAATCACATCACCCCATTTGCACAAGAAAATAAGAGGGCCAAATTTTTTTGAGAGAGAATAATGTCTCAATGAAGAATTATGAAAAATGAAAGACTTGCCTCTTATCTATAGAGGAAACCCAAGTCTTCGTTTGGTCCAATCTACAACTAAATCCTTAATTTAGGTCAAACGTTATGTTTGACCTAAATCCATTTGATTTTTGCCCACATATGTTAAATAATGACCAAATAATGTGAAAAAAAACCCCAACGTCTTCTTCAAGGGTGGTCATTGGGTGAGATAGCCTCCAAAGGTGTCACTTCTCCATGGTGCCACATCTATAACAAGTGCAAAACCCATGTCAAATCAAGATCTTTAAGCTGGACGTCATGTGTGGTTCATCTTCGCAAGCCTCCCTCATGAGGCATGACGCCCTCTAAAGGTGAAACGCTCATCATCAATGCCCTCCAATCAATGGGGCACATCGTCCAACTGTTGGTCTCTCACACCCCTATGGAGATCCAAAGTGTCTTAGCATCTCCATGAAAGATGCCATTAAGTAGAGCCCTACAAAGACAAACAAGGTACGCCCTCCAAGGGTCCACAAGTCATATGAATCATGCCAAGTAAATCATTTTAATAAAAGATCCACCCACACAAGTATATCAAATCCCCCTTTTCAAATTAAACACATGCTACAAAGACTTTATATAATTTTCCAAGTTTAAATATGGGAGGGTTGTCAAGGTGCCCTATTGGGTTAACCAATCCCCAACCAGAGGAATGTTTCCTAGGTGAACCCTCTCTAAAGTTCCTGATTTGGGTAGTCTAGGAAACACTGCTAATGTATGTGTAGAATTAATTGTTTACAGCATATAAATGATCATACAAATAACAAATGTGATAAAGGACTGCAAAGTTGATATTATGATATCTCTGCGGAGTACAAATGTCGAATGCGACTGAATAAAATGAATTAGTCGGCTAAATCAAAAGACAAAAGGATCTTAGTCAGAATACAATAAGAAAACTAAATGATAACACTCGGTAGTAAATGAGCACTATGGGGTCGAAGGATGAGCTAGAAGTATGGCAGCTCACACGGTAATTGCTGAAAGTATGGAAAGTTCACCCTGGTGGCTATACCTCTCGAAAAGGCCTGGAAACTATCCCAAATGTTGCGCTCTACTCTAATTCTCAGTCCTGGTGACTGACCGGCCCCTCTGCTGGTGTGTCTGGACCCCGAATGGATCCCCCTGGGGGAATGCGCCCCTCCCTCTCTGGAAAACTGCGCCCTAATGATTCCACCGTCAGAATCGCCTGAGAAGTATCTCAAAATGATCGCTCTGACCTACTGGAAAATGGGTAGAAAGGGTTTCCCTAAATCTAATCTGATGCTCGCTCGGGAACCACGAATGTGTCCGCCAAAAGTGTCGCACTTCCAAGTCTGGAAAATGTGCCCCAGATGATTCCTCCGTCAGAATATGACGAGGAACCAGGCAAAAGATGCGCCTTGCCTTCCTCTCAACTGGGTCGAAAGGGAATCTTTTAACTCTCCCTGGATGGGACAAGTCGATCCAATGAACCTCCTCAGAAGTTGTGCCCTCACCCTGGATAAGTGCACCCTTGCTGTTGGACCCTGTGTAACCACTGCTGAAGAATGATGGAAGACCTGTGTGATCTTCCTGATGACTAGGGTGTGTCTCTCAACACCGAAATCAGCCAAATGGTGTCTTCCTCCTGGAATGCACTGAACTATCTCTCCTGAGATGCGACTCTCTCCTCAATGACAAGTCATAATCTGCATAATGATGAATTAGGTCGTTGACCCTTCTCTTATAGATTTCATAAACCCTAATTCACTATTGAAACCCTAATTCACTGTTGACTTCTAATTTTAGCTCGTCTATTCTATTTTTAGCTCATAATGACTTAAAAGCGTTTTTAACCACTTTTAGCTCAATGTCACTTTCTGAACATAATTCGATTGGAGATAACACCTTTGACTGGAGTGACCTTTAGTAACCTTGTTTACCCCTTTTTTGGCCCTAGCTATAGTCTAACGGGGCGGTTTAGACTATTAAGCCTCCTCTCTGGAGCTCCTATTTGGAAAGGAACATTACAGTCCTCCCTTCCAGAAATTGCTTGTCCTCAAGCAATACCAATCCAGGGTGCTGCAACACCTACTCACTCTCCCAAGTAGCATCCTCTACTGGAAGCCCTCTCCATCTGATCAAGCATTCTCTGATGACCCTGCTCCTCCGTTTCCGCTCCCGAAACTCCAAAACCTCCTCCAAAACCAACTCCAACTATCCCTCCTCATCCAAAGGGGGAAGCTCCTCTGATGTGCTAATGAATTGTCCTGTTATCCCCGATATCTAGGGATAACTAGGAGATCATGTCTCGAGGCCCACATGGTCCTAGACATGGAGTACCGAGAGCAGGAGCGACCTGAGCATGGTCCTGGAGGACCCATCTTCTTCTTCTCAGCCAGCGTTGTCCTGTCAGCAGTACCAGCCTCCATCACTACCGTCCTGGGCTTGCATCAGAGAGGGCTCTTGCTCCATGAGGTAATTCGTCCGAGGTATCATGGTATGTGTCATGTTTGATCATTATAATCCTCTTATGTATGCATTAGATCTCTTTCATTTCAGATAACT
>JASDQU010103404.1:60129-103443 GCA_032191745.1 Picea mariana | reverse complement strand
CATTGAATGCCTATTATCTCTTATGCTTTGTTGAAGAAGTGATATAAGTTATTAATCTTTGCCTAGCAATCATTGACTTCGTCAACAATTGCATTTGATCATTAGCTCATATATATGTGATAAAGATAGTCATTGATTTCATGAAATACTAACCCACTGCAAGCATACATTCTAGTTGTATTTGTCTTGTCTCGCAAACAGGTGCATTGTTAGTGGAATTCTCTCATTGGCTATCTCTTTTGGGCAGCAATCTGTGAAAGGGAACCTTTTGACTTGGTCTTTTATCCTTAGCCTTTCTTTAACCCAGATTGCCTTAGGGACGTCTCCCTTGGACTTGCCCTCCTAAATAGAAAGAGTTCCCCATCGATGTGACAGTGGGTGGGGAAACTCCTGTTACGCCGGTTTCAAGCCCTGACTCAAGCTCTTTGGACCTTTCCTACAAACCGTGCGATAACAGATACAAAAGATGAAAAGTTTTTAGACTGTATTTTGAAAAAAAACAGTTTATATTTATTCATATAATTGAAAAAAAAACAAAAGCACCTTCTCAGATAAAAATTGCAGATCTTTAACTAAATTTTAGGTAATCATATACAAAAGCACCTTCTCATATAAAACTCTGAAAAATCCAGAACTTTACAAAAGAATTTCTATTAATTCCTCTCGTTCTCTCTAAATCTGCTTGAGCATTGGGAGTAGATACAACCATATCAGGATCACACAGAGCCGGCCATAGAAGATCAGACAAAACAGCGTGATGATCATAACAGTTGCACCCACACTGGCATTGTAACCCATGGCTGGACTGGTCCTCCTGGTCCTCCTGTAGAAGCTATCAAATCCCTGTACATGTCTCCAACGTCTGGTACTGTGCCGCTTATCCATATACACAACCCTTGTGAACTTTTTAGCTTTAGAGTTATGACGATGCTTGTGCTCATGATTGACATCATTACTTTTCTGTACATGTCCCAGGATCGAAATCCCAACAGCACCCTCACCGCTGTTTTTCTTCCCGATTCCCTCTCTGGCTCTCACCACAACCGGAATCCATCCGTTCGTCGAATCCACAAACCTCACCAGAGCCTCTGGCACACCAGTCTTCTGCGCAATATATTCTCTTTTGGTAGAGAGCTCGGAACAGACGCTCTCGAACTTGTCAAGTCCTCTGGTGGAATAAGGATTCGGCCACTTCTCATGCTTCTGCCGGGATCCGGGCTTCGGCGAGGCAGCGATTTCTTCTGCTTCGCCCTCCACTGATATCCTTCCGCAACGCATTAATTTCTTCCCTGCGATAGACACCGAATATCAATTGATCCTAGAACCAAGAGCACTAAAACCCAACTCAGAAAATAAATAAATTCATCTGTTTCCCAACATTAGCCAACCTGAAAACTCGCCATATTTTCTCTAATACCGACTTCATTTCCTTGGAATGGCTTGCTTCATTGACGAATAGAAACCAGTTTACAAATTTATGGGCAATAGTAAATTATACAAGGATAAAAATATATATATTTCTTTTGGAATGGCTTGCTTTCCAGTGAGAAATAGGAAACCAGCTCACAAATTTATGAGCAACAGTGAATTATATAATGATAAAAATATAAATTAAATGATTGTTTTGTCATCTTGTTTATATGTTCAAAAGGAGTGAGAATATTTCCTCTTTATTTATTAATAAGTTTTGTTTTTATTAATAAGTTATGGGGTGAGAATATTTTCTCTTAATTTCATAAGTCATAGTGTTATAAATATTTTGAAATTTGATATTATAAATATTAGGAAATTAAATGGTGATATTTTTATAAATAAAATATTAAAAAAAAATTATTTTAAAATTTAATGTTATAAATATTATAAATATCCTGAGATTAAATAATAATGTTTTTATAAATAAATAAAATATTTAAAAAAAGTTTTTCATTGTAAATATTTTTAATATCATAAAAGTTACATATTTTTTTATTTTCATTAGAGTATAATTTTGTTTTTCCTTATGAGTATACTTTTTTTTTTTTTATAGGAGTTTGTTTAAAATAAAGGTTTTGATTTTATTTTTATAGGAGTTTGTTTAAGATAAAGGTTTTGAGTATAAAAATTTATAGGAGTTTGTTTAAAAAAAGGTTTTACATTGTAATTATTTTTAGTATTATAAAAGTTATATATTTTTTATTTCCATTTCATTGTAAAAATTAATAGGAGTTTGTTTTTTATTAGGAATGTAAAAGTTATATATTTTTTATTTCCATTTCATTGTAAAAATGAATAGGAGTTTGTTTTTTATTAACAATGTTATGTTTATTTGTCAAGTTAATTAAAATAAAGAAATATGTTTCTTGTTTTAATTTAGAAATTAATAATATTTGAAAGTTTATGATTTAAAGTCAATTTTTCAGTAGCACATTGGGTTAAGGTATGGGTTTTCTTTGCAAGGCAATTCAAGTTCAATACCTTTATTGTGTGTTGAGTAATAAGGAGACATCCAAAAATAAAGTGTGCATGGTTGATTGGGTGCTATCATCACAACTTAAATGCCCCTGGATTGTGATTTCTAACAAAACTTTATGGTTTAAAATACATCAACTTTTAAATTTTCTATCTTTTTTATGCTACTATTTTTAAAATTTAATTATAATAAAACATTTACTAATTTTAATATTCTAAATATATATTTTTTTTTTAAATAAAAAAGGTGTAGTACCTGCTATATTATATTATCTCAAAACTTTGACAAAATAAACAGCTTCATGGCTACAGTCACCAAAAAATGCTGCCGGTAACCGGAAACTAGCATTATTAGGAGACATCTAGCAGTTATACAGTAATACATTAAGAAAAGAGACATCTGTCCTGCCCGTAGGAAACCAGGACAGATGCCAGTGGTCCAGATAAACCTATAGCAATTGTACAAAAAGACTAAAAAACCTGGAAAACAAGGAGTCTAGGCACCCGGTGACGTGTCGCTCCCACCGGTTCCCATCGAGGTAGCAAAAGTCTGCATGCATAGGGGGCACTTACGCTGAGCTGGGGCCCCAGAGAGCGCATCAAGGAGAAAATCTATACGCTGGCCCATGATGAGAGCCCTGTGTTCCAAGTCTGCAATGTGGCTACGGAGCTCGAACACCAAGGCCAGGTGTTCATCGCTGAGGAGAGGACCATGCGTTTCGCCACCCGGGCCACTAGGAGGAGCAGTCTTCCGTTCCGCCACTTCGCCAGTGCCAACCACAAGCTTCCTCTGAACCGTTACCTTCTCTGCCTGCTCCAGCTTCTCAACATCTGTGGCTTGTAGGTCACCCATCCATGGGATTTCTTCCACCACGCATCCAGGAAGGTCGTCGTCCCGCCTACTGAGCATCTCCATGGCGCTTGGCTTCTCGTCACACGGCAAGTCCCCAATTGACAGGTCCTCCTCCACCACACAACCTGAAAACAAATCCACATGCTCGGTCTCCTTCTCAATTCTGCTGCAGCCAGTGTCTTGTTCGACAATGGTGTTGAGCATTGCCCTCCTCTTAACCCGAGCCTTCTTCCTGAGAATGGAAGAGGCCAGAGCCAAGGCTCGTTCAAGCTCCTCCTCCCGGCGCCGCTGCGCTTTGTGCGCTTCCCAGGTAGAACCCCGTCGAGGTTTTCCTCGTCTCCTGACCATTATAACTAAGCATATGCCAATCAAACGCAGAGCTAAGTTAGGAGAGAACCAACTCGAGAGCGGCTGCGAATGCTGAGTGCAGGCAAGCCAGCCCTGTTGAAACCCATAGAGAAGCCACCAGCCCTGGCAAATCTTTCCAGAATGCAGATAGAAGCCACCAGCCTTGGTAAGTAACCCTGTCGTTGCCGCACCAGGAGCCTTCCTCCGCTGCTCGGACTCAAAATAAAAACTGTAATCAAACTGCCGAATCCTCCGTCCATCCATATCAGCAATGAATTCATGTGCGAATGGTGGGTTAATTGTCGCGCGAGGGAGGAGTACCTCCATCACCTGCCCTCTGCTATGGCCGTCCATCAACGTTAATGCGGAGAGGAGGGTGGCGGCCATCAGCTATAAATTCAGCGCTAAGTGTGAGTCCGGGTGGCATTTCCACTCTGCCACGTGTCACCCCATCCGGGGTTCAATATTCTAAATATTAAACTCTCTTTTAATATTTATTAATATATCCTAAAATCTTTAATTTTTAAGGGACTCTCTTAATGACATTTTATAACTTCTTAGCATTCATTGTTATGTGGAGAAATCCCCCAGTATCCATGATCTAACAGAGAGTGTAGCATAGATAACAACAAAGTCTTCCACTATATCTACTAAATTTGATCCTAATTATGCTATGAGAAGAAAATGGATTAACTCAAACCCAATTCTCGATGGTTGTTCTTTTATATTCCTAGATGATGCAACTCCAAAGATCCAATTCCATCTCCTGCAATTTTCTTCCTGCACATAATATGACAAAAAACACCAATCTCAAGCCTCTTCAAGCAATAGGAATGTTGCATCTAGTCTAGATCTAACATGATCTACTCAAGGAAATAACATATCTAGTATTTATAACTGAATATGCCAACAATCAAAGGGGAAAACGATGCATATCTATATTAATAAGTGGAGACTAGTACATCAATCAAATATTACCTTGAGTCTTGATTGAAGCATCTCCTGGTTCCTTGCTCTAACTCCTCCTTGGTGCTCACAAGCTAGGAAGACTTAGATATGAAGGATGAAGGATTGTTGAATATCCTATGAAAGTCTAGAGCATGTGACTATTATTAATTGTTCCTCCCTATTTCACTAGCATCCAGAGTCTTAAACTCTCTCCATTCTCCTCTATCTCATTTATTTGGATTCTTTTTATAGTAATTTAGACAATCTTGGATATAGGCTTCATGACATGTGAATTAGGTGGATACAAGTCATGGATAAGTTTGATGGCATGTGAACTAAGCACTTACAACTCATAAATAGACTTGATGGCATGTGAACTAAGGAATTACAAGTGATGTAGAAGTTTCATGTTTGATTATGAGATTTTTCCAACCTATTATGATTTTTTCTCTATTATAAGTTATTTTCTCAAGTTCCATGCTCAATTATGAGCTTTTTCCAACTCACTATGAACTTTTGTTTCAATTATGATTTTTTTTTTTCAATTTAAAAATAATTTTTATTTCATAATTAAATTTGTGACAAAATAATTATTTCTTTGTGAAATAATATGAGAATTTTACTCAATTATGTAATTTCATCCTCATACAATCTAATAACATCCTTGAAAAACCTATGGTAGAAAGAACAAGTAAAACATATTTCCCTCAATGTATGAGGTTAGAAGAAGAACTAATGGTCAAAATACATTACAAAAATTCTTGATGATGAGTGGTGTAAAAAAGGAGCTCGTAGATCAAAATACCAGTGAGTACCTTCAATCAATCACCAACCAAACATATATAGATCATCCTTGAGGTAGGAATACCCATACTCAGAAGAGAAACAAAGCATGGCCACCAACACAATGTATTGCATATCCATGGAATGAAATGCAAGACCATGGCCACAAAAACGTACACATTGGATCTGTTTCCTCAAAGAGATCATAGCTACAAGCAAGTAGATTGTGGATTTATGTCACGCTATATATCAATGTACTCATACCAAGTGATATACTTCGTGAAAACTTGGGAGGTGTAGCATGAATAAATTATGTTCCCCCAAAACCCAAGGTCTTCACCCCAACGCCAATGATACAATTCTACAACATGCAAATAGATGAGATGATGTTGAACATGGTAGAAACCATTTGATTATTGATCAATGATGAATACTATTAACATATATGAATGGACCCAAAGGTACCTAGTACAATCTAGTGAGTGTGAATAGGGGATTTGATATCAAACAGTCATAGAATCGATTGATCAAGAGTCATTAATGTAAACCCACAGTCAATTGTGAGGAAACATTCTATTGAGGATTACAAGCTCCAAGTTACCAGCTAGTTTCTAGATCCATTTCCTAGATAATGTTATAAATTTGATATGAAGATATTTGTCAAAGGGGGTATTCAATGTATCCCCTGTCAATCGATACAAAACATAGATTGAGAGATGTTGTGAAGAGATAGAATCACCAAATACAAGGAGAAAACTACAAGGAGAACACCTTGTAGTAGGGGTTTTTATAGAAAATCCCCCCCAAAATATTCCTTCTCTATTTATAGCGAAGGAAGTGTTGATGTTCAGATTGGTCAAGATCTAAAAAGCAACATCACGAGGACATAAATATCCCCCTGTGTTTTTATAGAGGTGATTATCTTCTGTAAATGTATAAAAAAATATAGCTTATTGTACTTGAATTAAATTTCTAAATGGGGAATACTACAAAGAAAAATCCAATATTTCAAAATATAAAGAAAAAATGAAAGGATATATATAAGAATATTCACATAAATAATTCCTGAGAGAAGGACCAACACTTTTTTCAAAGACTGAAATAAAATATAGACAAAGTATTATATAGCAATAAAGAAACCATAATATGAAAACAAGATATTCTTCACATCCATCACAACATGACAAAATTTGGTCACATTCGTAAGACATAAAGATAAAGGTCCAAAATTATAGAGAACTTTAAAAGAGTTTTTCATTCATAAAAAAAGTGAATATGATAGGTGGATGATCTAGGTGGATATCGGTGGCTACCCACCTTTTCCAACTGGCTCAAAATAGTTTTCTGACAATTTTGGTAATTTACTATTTTTAACAGTTTTTAACTTCCAGGGCCATTTTGAGGGCCTAAATGAAGGTTTTTCGGGATCAATATCCTCAATAATAGTAGAATGCTCCAATTTAGCCCACAAAATGAATCTCCTCGATGATACCTTTCCAACATGCTATCGTGTGCCCCAAATGGAGATCGTATGCCAAAGTTACATCCCCAGGAAGTTGATACACCAAACTACCCAAAATGGGGTCCACAAAACTGTTAGATTTTCATCTTCTAGGGTTAGGGTTTTGGATTTTCTTTATGATAAAAAATCCTTTGGAGCCTCATTGTAAAATCATCTTCTTGTGAATGCGAGTAGCGTACATATCTCTTCTTAGAGATAAGCTGCCGCCATTCTAACGAGTCTTTCACTCTATATTTTTACAGTCTTTGCACATTTTCGCTCATTAATAGGAAATTGTGTATTAATGTATCTCTTTGTTTATGGTTACATATCTAATATATGTATGTTATATTATTGGATATCTGAGATATATCTGTACATTTATTTATTATATCTCAGCTCTCATTTCATGCCAAAAATAATTTGGATCAGTGGTATCAGTGTAGGTTGCTCTTGATCATTTTTTCAGTGCATGTCCTCAACGAGGTCCCAGTATATAAAGTTGGGTCTTGATCTTGTCTCTCTTGAATAAAATCACTCTCGCACGTCCAATAAACCCTCCATGGTGAAAGAAAATAAAAATGTCAGAGTAGACAATTCTATTAATCTATTGCTTGAGCAAGCTCTCATGCAACAGAGGAACAAAATGATGGAGAATTTTTCCCACATCCTTCAACGGCTGATGATAACAACAGACACGTTTTCATCAAGAGATGACTTTGGAATTACCTCTCATTTCAAGGTACAGGTTAATTTTGATATTCCCATATTTGAAGGACATATAGATGCGGATGCCTTAGAAAAATGGTTAAATCTGCTAGAAGGTTATTTCTCTATTCATAATTTCTTCGATAGGGAAAAGATCACCTTCACACTCCTTAAGGCTCTCCTCCATGTCAAACAATGATGGGAAAATTACTAGAAGAAGAGTTCCACAGAGGAGTCTAGAATATATGGGCCCAAGCCCACTTGGGATTTTTTTGTGGATGCGGTAAAGGAACAGTATTACCCTATTGGAAACTATGAGGAACAATAAATGAGATGGACCACACTACAACAAGAAAGGGGACAAGTAGTTCTGAATTTCACCAATACCTTCTATAGCTTGTGCACCAAGTTGGGTATCAAAGACTCTGAACGACATTTGGCTCTGAAATATAGTGGGGCTCTATACAATCACATCCAAATTGAAATGGATTTTCTAGACATCTCATCACTTGATTCTAGTTATCGATATGTTGTTAAAATTGAGCAGAATTTTAAGCACCTGAAAAAACGGGAGTTCAGGTCTGCAAATCTGCAACAACCAAAGTATTGTAAATACAACCCTAACAAATAGCATCCCAAAAACTAGTTGAAGCCACAAGAAAAGAAGGGTCACGAAAGGACGAAGGACACTGGAAAATGGTGTGATTTCCAGAAAATGACCTAGAAAAACACCGATGAATTTATCTCAAAATAATCATTGGTGGCCGAGATAAAAGACAAGGAGTCAAACTCAGATTCAGAATTTGATTATGAAAATGCTGATAGAAGACAGATCATCGATGCAGACCCCACTGCTATTGTTGTGACCACACCAATTCAACTTGAAGAACCAACAGATTATGAAGAGGGGGAATGCCTTTTTCATTCATAGATGTGGGTGAAGGGTACCCCACTGCATTTTATTGTTGATAGTGGAATCCATAAGAACCTCATCTCAGCAGAGGTCCTCAAATAGTTGGGATTGTCGACAAAACCACACCTAGAACCATATAACATCGGGTGGCTTCGCGAGGGATGAGATCTTCATGTGATCCAACAATATTGATTGTCATACGACATCCAACCCTTCAAGGAAGAGGTAGTATGTGATGTTTCCCCCTCAATGTCTATGATTTTCTCTTGGGTCAATCATATATGTGGAAGAACCATGCTATTTATGCGTCTCGATCTTGTACTGTCATTGTTACTTTGGGGGGTCATCTCTACAAGATACCAGAGGTAATTCTAAATACCGTCCCACCTAAATAGTGACGCAAGGTAGTATCTCATACTACAAAATTCAACTTCTTCATAGTCTATTCAAAGCATGAATAGAAGAACACCATTGCAGCCTCAGTCCAAGCACCTTCTATCCAACAGAAGTGGGTTGAAAAGATTGCAACAAAGTGTAAAGATTCCTTCTGCACACATGTATCTCATGTAGCCAAAATAGTTAAAAAGGTCCAACCCTTCTACCCACAAGTTCGTGACAACCTTCAACAAGCTAAGTAGCGCAACTTCTCTAACAAGGAAAGCATCTCATCAAGATGCAGATTCAAAAAACGCTTTTCCCTCCCCCCCGTGCACTCAATGCAATGGAGACCATTGTTTCCTAAGGAGGGAGGATTGATCTAGGTGTATATTGGTGGCCACCCACCTTTTCCAACTGGCTCAAAACAATTTTCTGACAATTTTGGTAATTTACTATTTTTAGCAGTTTTTAACATCTGCGGCCATTTTGAGGGCCTAAATGAAGGTTTTTAGGGATATAGAATCTCAAAGATATCATAAGGCTCTGATTGAGCTCCCAAAATGAATATCCTCGATGATACCTTTCCAACGAGATATCGTGCGCCCCAAACGTAGATCGTATTCCAAAGTTATGCTCTTGAGAAGTTGATACACCAAACTACCCAAAACGGGGTCCACAAAACTGTTGGCTTTTCATCTTCCAGGGTTAGGGTTCTGGATTTACTTTATGATAAAAAGGCCATTGGAGCCTCATTGTAAATTCATCTTCTTGCGAATACGAGTATTGGACACATCTCTTCTCAGAGATAAGCTGCCACCATTCTAGCGAGTCTTTCACTCTGTATTTTTACAATCTTTGTACATTTTCGCTCATTAATAGAAAATTGCATATTATTGTATATTTTTGTTTATGGTTGCATATCTGATACAATTATTTTATATTATTGGATATCCAAGATATCTCTGTACATTCCTTTATTATATCTCCACTCTCATTTTGTGCCAAAAATAATCTGGATCAATGGTATCAGAGAAGGTTGCCCTTGATCATTTTTCAATGCATGTCCTGAACGAGGTATGAGTATAGAAATTTCTGTCTTGATCTTGTCTCTTTTGAATACAATCTCTCTTTCACGTCCAATAAACCCTCCATGGAGGAGGAAAAAAAAATGACAGAGAAGACAATTCTATTAATCTGTTGCTTGAGCAAGCTCTCATGCGACAGAGGGATGAAATGATGGAGAATTTTTCCCACATCCTTCAACATCAGTTGATAACAAAATACACGTCTTCATCAAGCGACCACTTTTTAAGTACCTCACTTATCATGGTAGAAGTTAATTTTTATAATTTATTCGACAGGGAAAAGATCACCTTTGCATTCCTTAAGGCTCTCCCCCATGTAAAAAATTGGTGGGAAACTTATTGGGAGAAAAGTTCCACAGAGGAGTCTGGAATATATGGGGCCGATCCCACTTGGGATATTTTTGTGGATGCGATAAAGGAAGAGTATTACCCTGTTGGAAACTATGAGGACCAATACATGAGATGGACGACACTACGGCAAGAAAGGGGTCAAGTAGTTCCAGAGTTCACCAATACCTTGCATACCTTGTGCACCAAGCTGGGTATCAAGGACTCTAAATGAAATTTGGTTCTGAAATACCGTGGGGATCTACACAGATACATCCAAACTGAAATGGATTTTATATACATCCCATCACTCGGTTCTACTTATGATATGTTGTTAAAATCGAGCATGAATTTAAGAACTAGAAAAAATGGGAGTTCAGGTCTGCAAATCCACAACAACCAAAGTATGATAAAGATGCCCCTAACAAACAACATCTTGAAAATCAGTCCAAGTCATAGGAAAAGAAGGGTCACAAAAAGATGAAGGACACTTGAAAATGGTGTGATTTACAAAAAATTCCTTGGCACAACACCGATGAATGTCACTCAAAACAATCATTGGTGGCCAAGATAAAAGAGAAGGAGTTGAACCATGATTCATAATTTGATTATGAAAACATTGATATAAGACAGATCATTGACACAGACCCCACTGCTATTGTCGTGACAACAACAATTCAACCACAAGAACCAACAGGTTTTGAAGAGGGGGAGTTCCTTTTTCATTCACAAACGTGGGTGAAGGGGACCTTGCTACATTTTATTGTTGATAGCAGAAGCTAGAAGAACCTCATCTTAGCAGAGGTCATCAAATAGTTGGGATTGTCAACAACACCACACTTACAACCATACAACATTGGGTGGCTTCGCCAGGGATGAGATCTCCATGTCAGCCGACAGTGTTGATTGTCATATGACATCCAACCCTTCAAGGATTAGGTATTATGTGATTTTTTCCTCCTGGATTTCTATGATGTTCTCTTGGGCCAACCATATATGTGGAAGTGTCATTCTATTTATGAGTCTCGACCCCATAGTATCATTGTTACTCTTGGGGTTCATCTCTATAGGATACCAGAGGTAATTTCGACTATTGTCCCACCTAAACAATGTCACAAGGTAGTATCTCATACTACAAAATTCAACTTATTTATAGTCTATTCAAAGCATGAATAGAAGAACACCACTGCATCATTAGTCCAAGAACCTTCTATCCGACAGAAGAAGGTTTAAAAGATTGCAACAAAGTGTAAATATTCCTTTTTCACACAGGCATCTCATGTATCCAGACTAGTTAAAAAGGTCCAACCCTTCCAGCCACAAGTTTGTGACAACCTTCAACAAGCTAAGCAACCCAACTTCTCCAATAAGGCAAGGAGCTCATCAAGATGCAGATTCAACAAATGCTTTTCCCTCTCCCCTGGGAAATCAATGCAATGGAGAACATTTATCCCTAATGAGGGAGGATTGATCTAGGTGGATATCAGTGGCCACCCATCTTTTCCAACTTGCTCAAAACAATTTTCTGACAATTTTGGTAATTTACTATTTTGAGCAGTTTTTAATTTTCAAGGCCATTTTGAGGGCCTAAATGATGGATTTTTGGGATAGATACTCTAAATGATATCCAAAGTCTATGATTGAGACCCCAAAATGAATCTCCTCGACTATACCTTTCCAACGAGCTATTGTGCGCCCCAAACAGAGATCATATACCAAAGTTATTCCCTCGAGAAGTTGATACACCAATCTACCCAAAATGGCGTCCAAACAATTGTTGGCTTTTTATCTTCTGGGGTTAGGGTTTTGGATTTCCTTTATGATAAAAAGGCCTTTGGAGCCTCATTGTAAAGTCATCTTCTTGTGAATGGGAGTAGCAAACACATCTCTTCTTAGAGATAAGCTTCCACCATTCTAGAGAGTCTTTCACTCTATATTTTTACAGTCTTTGTACGTTTTCGCTCATTAATATAAAATTCTGTATTATTGTATCTCTGTGTTTATGGTTTCATCTATGATACATTTATGTTATACTATTGGATATCTGAGATATCCCTGTACATTTCTTTATTATATCTCTGCTCTCATTTCGTGCCAAAAATAGTCCATATCAATGCACTTTGAAAATCTCATTCTCGTAAACTTAGAGTTTGAGAAATCATTGAAATTACACCCCGAAGTAGTTCTCTTGTGAGTTCCAAAATAAATAGTCTATTTTACAAATAAATAAAAGCATTATTTTTTCCAAATGGACTGGGATGAGAATTTTGTGGACCATAAAAGAAAGTGTAACAGGGATGGGCCTAGAATAAGAAAAAGGAAACACTTAGAGATCGGTTATGGGTTCTCAATAAACCAAAAATACACAACTGGATGATTTCTAAACAAGAATTATAAAGAATAGGAGACTTTGAAATACGACCAATTTACTTACTGTGATGGATTTCTTCCTCATTATCTGCTAGCTAAGGTGCCTTTTTTATTCTCCTTCGTTGGAATTTCTTAACTGGTTGCAACTACTCTTCTTGATTTGGTTCCCTTATTTTAGTTAAGGTATTATTTAACCAATTTTCAATGAAATCTCTCATTTGTGCAACAATTATTTCCTGCATTACTCTTCTGTCAAATAAAAAACTTTCCAGATCTCAGAAATCAATTGAAAGTTGATGTACTATATCCCCAATATCTTCATTTTCTTTTATATATCTAACTAACCAACTTTCAACTTCTAACTTTGAATACTCAGTCAAACTATTAAATCTCTCAACTATTGTAGATTTCAATAATTCCATTTTTTCTTCGAATTGCTCCTTTGACACAACAATTGAATTTAATACAAACTTCGGATATTCAACTTCTCTGGATGTTCCTACTATATCCAATTCAATTAATTTTATATATGACTCTCCCCCTTTTACACTTATAGTGTCACAAGAGGCCAATATTTCCTTAATACAATTTATTATTTTGATCGAACACGCTTTGAGTTGCTTTATACGAATAGGGGAAGGAAAGTCCTCTTCTTTTATTTTAAAGTCACTCGTACTTCAAACTTTCATAGAAAAGATAGTAATAGCCCATTTATAGAACTCCTTGTCATTTTTAGATCAACTTGCAGGCACTTTCTTAGGTTGTTTATTCTTGATCCCAAAGAAATTAAATTATTTGTTAGTTCACATGTCTCAAGAGTTAGAGACATTCTTTTCTTAATCCTTTCTCCAAAATATATTCTAGTAGTAGCGAGTAAACTTGATGTCCTTTTTAATCCTGAATTGGATTTTGGTGTTCCCTCAAGACTCTTCCATGGATGCATTGTATCAATTGGGATGGAGAATATGGGAAGTGGTATTACAACACTTTATAATTCTTTAATCATGTCTTTTAGGATGGAATTTTCACTTTTCATTTCTCCAATTTACATCTTTAGGGATTCACCCATTGTTTCATGGATATGTACAAATCTAGAAAGTAGAACTTCATTTAGATCAATCTCTGAGCTCAAATTTCCTTGAATCTCTTTATTTTTTTAATAAAAAAGTTAAAATATCAATTTCTTTGAACCTTTATCGAATAAGGAACAAGGCAAAGTCATGGATTCTTCTTCAAATAGAACCAACTCTTCTGTGACCAATTATGCTATAAATTTTCTACTTTCCTAAATCCTATATCTTCTTGTTTTCTCAATAGCATGTGTCTGAGCATTATGGATATCACCTTCCTCTTCTATGAATAAGAATGTATTAGAAAATGGGACAGTGTAGCCCATATAAAGCATATGCTTCATGAATATCTAGTTAGGGTCTAAGTATTTGACTTCATATGATATCTTTCAATTAAACTAATCAAATTGAACTAAAAAATCATCGATATTTGTAGTACTTTTCAATGTTATTTCTCCAATTTTCCAAGGAAAAGGAATAAATTTCCTTTTTCTCTTTTCGTGAAAGAAATGTGCCCAAAATCTATACTGTTTGCAGGCTTCTACTACAAACATATTATTAGACACATAATATGGGATATATGTGGGTGTTTCACGGGAACATTAAATCCTGATGATATTGAAACGTTCCGTTGCTTTGAAACTTCTTTTTTTATCTAGAAATGATGTTGCTTCCAGAGATAATCTTGATGTATTTGGTCCAAAAATTAATCTCTTAAAAGAAGAAATATATAAATGATGTACTTCATAAAAATAACATATATTTTTTTTCTTCCATAAGCTAGGGTACCACATTTGAAATGGATCAATTTTACAATTGACTTGTTTAGATAAATGCAGTCCTTTGAAAACATGACAGTAAGTAATGCAAAGATTGTTGGAGTTACTTCACACACACCTAGTATTTCTTTTTCCTATGTTTATTAGTCTTTATCGAGTCTCCTAAATTTCAGGGAGAATATTCTCTTCAGTTTTCACTTCAGTTTGACTAGTTGAGTGGAGTCTAGATGTTGCATTGGTTTTGTCACCATGCAACATTGGGATCATCACCATCTAATTCACATTATCCTTAGTATCATCACCAGTTAATTCACATTAGCCTTGGTATCATCACCAGACTAGCACATTAACCATGATTCCCTCATCCCCTCCTCACTTCACTTTGTTTCAGTCAGTTAACTGAAGACTGCTAGACTAGTTAACTCAACTAGGTGGCAGTTCACTCTTGTAACTACCTGAGAGACTAGACTAGGTGAAAGTTCACTCCTGTAACTATTGGCGTGTGTCTAGATCACTCTATACCACCACTATGTCTCATTGGCTTCACCTCTAATGCACATTGGTTTAGTTATACATAGCATATCATGTGTAAATTATTCATTATTCATTACGGTTAATGAGAATTCTTCCATTATTTCTCTCTTGTTTCCTCTTTCTCAATTTCGCTTTGCAAATGTGTGTGGTATTTTATAGCTAGATCTGTTATGTGCAAGTTCAACACATTTACATGGTATCAAATCCGATGGACTTCTAAGAAAAAGCTACACCAAATTATTTTTGCAGGTACCAAAGATTGAAGACTACTGAAAAATGGAATTCCCAAAAGAATTCATTCTTACACCTTACAATTACTTTGCATGGAAGGAGAGAATAATGATGCATCTTTGAACCAGAGGATTGTACAGGTTAAACTTGAATAGAGAGACAAAACTGACATCAGCCATAGAAAAATCCAAGTATCTAAATCGAATGGATGAAGCATTCAGAACAATTTGTAGTCTCATCTCTCTCGAACTCTTTTTTCACATATATTCTTGTAAAACCCCCAATGAAGCCTAGACAACCTTGGAAGGTCTCTTTGGAAAATAGGATGAGATGAAGGGACATTCTCGATGTGGAATTTCTCACATTGGATCCAAAAAGCTTCGATAATCTCCAATATTTCTTTACAAAATACAAGGATTTATTATCACAACTCAAAGCTTGCGGGGTTGATAAATTTAAGGAGGAGGATCAAATGGTTCTCACCATTCTCTCCAAACTTGGTCCTGAATTATCTTTGTTCATATACACATTCCATTCAGTCAAATTCGCCTCTGGAGCCATCTAGAATATTTCTTCTCTAAAGGAATTTATCGAATCCCTGACACAAGAGAAAACCAAGCTCATCAACATGGGAAAAATCAAACGCCCAAAGGCGCATGCACTTACTGTGCAATATGGAAGCCATCAATATCATAAATATAAATATAAATACAAAATTAAATCTCATTCAAATCTGAAGAAGGAAGGGTACTCAAATCCCTTCACCGATGCCTCTGGATCTAAAGGTGGAAAGGGAATAAAAGGGGAGAAATGCACATACTTCCATAAGGGATTCCATCCAGAATATTCTTGCATGCAAATATAAATAGATATAATGACTCAAATACTTCATAAAAATGGCCTTGGATATCTCATCCCCAAGGGTGCTAAGAAGAAGAAGCCAAAATATCAGAATCCCAAAAATGAAATTCTAGTCATGCCTTGATTGCTATCAACTCTTCTCTCGATGCTTGGATCATAGATTCAGGAGCATCACATCACATGGATTCCATAAAAGAAGTCTATTCTTCATTGGATGCATGCAAAGGTTCTCCTATTATGATAGGGTACAACTCTCCAATCGAGGTTGCCAACAAAGTAAGGATTGAACTCGCCAATGAAAGCTTCGAGAATGTGTTGCACGTTCCCAAACTTTCCATCAATATTCTCTATGTGTATCAGATGAAAAATTCTAGCACCAAAAAGAAATTCATATGCACACCTAATGCCGTGGACATCTATGACATGAAAACCAATTCCAGGGTTGCTACCGGTGAGGTAAATTATCAGTCCAGATTATACACATTTTCTGAATTTATTGAACCAGATTTTGCTTTATTGCTTACCCATGCTGATGAAAGTAGTAGGATATGGCACAAAAGGTTCGAGCATTTGAATTTAAGATATATGAAATAGATTAGCAAGTAAATATTGGTTTATTGTCTACCAAACATCCATTTTTCCAAAGGAATCTGTAAGGGATGTGTTCTTGGAAAACACCCTCAAGAGAAATTCGACAAAGGAAAGACTTAGATATCTTCCTCTCCTTTAGATCTGATCCATAGTGACCTCATGGGTCCTTTTCTGCATCCATCAAGAAACAAAGCGAGGTTTGTTCTCATTTTTGTTGATGATTTCTCATGTTTCACATGGATTTATCTTCTCAGGAAAAAATATGAGGTCTTTCAACACCTCAAAGATTTTAATCCATTGTTGACACAGTCTAGAAAGAAAATCAAATTTCTTCGAACTGATAATGGGGGAGAGTATACATCAATCATGAGATCCATAATGTTTTTCATGAGGAAGGGATTCATTTGCAGCACACAATTCCCTATTCTCTGCAACAAAATAGAGTTGCTGAGTGGAAAAATAGATCTCTATAATAGATGGAATCTTGCATGCTACATGCAAAGTCACTACCATAGATACTATGGGCCGAAGCACTTAATTTTTTAATATACATCCAAAATATATCTCCCCATAGATCTATCAAGCATCAGACCCCCTACAAGGCTTGGAGAAGCCTCACACTGGAAGTGACCCACTTTCATATTTTCGGTTCACGCTCGTGGGCCCAAATTCCCTTTGAAAAGAGGAAGGCACTTGATTCACAGATCACAGAGTGTATCTTTGTTGGATACCCTGACAGTGTGAAGGGATACAGACTTATTGATATTTCCTCGGATTGACTCATCATTGAGCGAAGTGTCCAATTCGAGGAAAGTGTATCCCATGTACCTCAATAGCCGCATGCATCTACACCTTTATTATTCCACTTGTCTGAGATGATGAGCATGCACATGTCAAATATTCTTTAGATGAGAGTTATTATTCATAGGATTTAGATGATCTAGATACCAATCCAATATAGTCATATGCAGATTCAGTGAATCCATATGAAGATCCAAAGATAGAGCAGAGGCCTAAGTGGGCCCAAAGTACTCTTCAGGATGCAGGGGATCTTGTTGTTGATCTAGCTGATACTAGGAGGATTGGATCTGATTTCGAGGAGCCTCCTATTGCACTCATTTCCACTAAACCATTTCGCTCTAGGCCTATTTTCTTGGTTTAGTCTTCAGATCCATAGTCTTATGGCAAGGATGCTGGAAACCATTTGGGGAATCTACCATGCAGGAGAAGTACAACTCCCTCTTTGAGAACCATACTTGGGATCTAGTTCCCCTTCCTTTTGGAAGGAAACTTTACATATGCATATGGGTCTATAGGACCAAGAGCGCAATGGATGGAAAGATTAGTAGATACAAAGCCAATATTGTTTCCAAAGGATTTTAGTAGGTGCATGGCATTGACTATGATGAGACCTTCACTCCAGTAGTGAAGATGGATTCCATATGTTTGGAACTTGCCATTACGGTAGCCAAGAGATGGGAAGTTCATCAGATGGACATGAAGAATGCATTTCTTCATGATGATCTCTCTGAGGAGATCTATATGGAGCATCCGCAAGGATTTATGCAGGATTCCTCTTTGGTCTGTCGACTAAATAAGTCTCTTTATGGCCTCAAGAAGGCTTTGAGGGCATGGTATGCCAATATGGACTCCTACCTGTTGTCACAGAACTTTGTACATTGTAAATCATACCCAAATGTCTACATGCTCAGGACGACTGATTCACTTCTACTCTTAGTTCTGTATATTGATGATTTTTTGATCACCAATTGCTCAATTTCAATGATTGCTACAGTCAAGAGGATTCTGCACGATAGGTTATTGATGACAAACATGGGTCCACTACACTTATTCCTTGGACTCAATATCAGTCAGGATGCATCAGGCATCAAACTGTCTCAGGCCAAGTATACACGAGATATCCTTGAGAGATTTCACATGACAGGTTGCAAGTCTGCTCTGACTCCTTTCCTATCAAGAGTGAAACTTGAGGATGGGTGCGACACTCCAATAGTTGACATCACACTATACAAACAACTAGTGGGGAGCTTGTTGTATCTCACACACTCTAGACCATACCTCTCCTATGCATTTGGCGTAGTTTCCAGGTTCATGCAGGAGCAACATGAGATACATTGGAAGGCTTAAATCATATCTTTCGATATGTATATGGCACCATCACCTTTAGGATTCATTATGCAACAGAATCTACATTAGATCTCATCAGGTTCACTGATTTTGACTGGGCTGGTGATAACACTAATCACAATTCCACATCTGGTTACTCACTGAGTCTTTGTTCCAGGCCTATCTATTGGTCAAGAAAAAAGTAGGCTTTTATTTCTCTTTCTTAAGCTGAGGAAGAGTACAAAGGGGTAGTTAACATAACCATCCAGGCTATATGGATACAACACTTTCTCACTAAGTTGGGAATTTAGTTTCATCAATCAATCGTCATCTGTTGTGATAACCAGAGCACTCTAAATTTTTGTAAAGATCTAGTTCAGAGGCAATGGATGAAGCACATAGAGATCCACATGCACTACATCTAGGACTCAATACATGAGGGGATCATCGACCTACAATTTTTTCCTTCAGTAGAATAGACGACATACATCTTCACCAAGACCTTTACTAAGTAGAGGTTGCATTCTCTGCGAAGTCATCTTGGAGTGAAGGGCACAATTGCATAGCAATTGTTAGTTCTTCTTTTTACATACATTGTACCTTGAGAGGTGGTTTTTTCCATGAATTTTCCCCTCATTCCTCACTTTATTTCAGTGTATCTTTTTGTATTTGAGTACCTAACATGGCCTCATTGCTAGGACCCATTCTTTATTTTCACCATAGTGATGTTCATGGGGGGTGTTGGAGTTATTTTAGACACACCTAGGATTTCTTTCTCCCAAGGTTTTTCCTATGTTTATTATTATTTATCCAATATTCTAATGTTTAGGGAGAATATTCCTCTAGGATAATATTCTCTTCAATTTTTACTTCAGTTTGACTAGTTGAGTGGAGTTTAGATGCTACATTGGTTTTGTCACCATGCAACATTCGTATCATCACTAGCTAATGTGAATTAGCCTTGGTATCATCCCTAGACTATCACATTACCCATGATTCCCTGATCTCCTTCTCACTTCACTATGTTTCTGTTAGTTAACTGAAGACTGGTAGACTAGTTAACTCAACTAGGTGGTAGTTCACTCCCGTAACTACCTGAGAGACTATACTAGGTGGTAGTTCACTCCCGTAACTATTGGTGTGTGTATAGATCACTCTAGACCACCACTATGGTGCATTGGCTTCACATCCAGTGGGCATTGGTTGAGTTATACACAGTATATCATGTGTAAGTTATTCATTATTCATTATGGTTAATGATAATTCTTACATTCTTTCTCTCTTGCTTCTTGTTTCTCAATTTCTCTTTGCAAATGTGTGTGGTATTTTATAGCTAGATCTATTCTGTGCAAGTTCAACACATTTACAAATATTAGTTATGAGGACATGGAAATTTTTTTATTCTTGCTCAAGTTTGATAATTGAAAAGATAATTCATTAGAGATTATATTTTCCCAATCAAACACTTATTTTTCATGGATAGAAAAATATAGGATATACAGAGATAGATGAGTAATGGTAGTCATATATTCTTTTCTGGATACCCTACTGAATAACCAAACCATTTTTGGATAAGGATTTTTCAATGAACTAACCTGGATAGTTGATATGTCTTTTGGAACCCTTTTCGGGTCTTCAAGATACTCTTGCAAAAGCTCCAATCCAATATTTTTTGATCTTAGAAAATATTTTTCTTCATCCCCTTTAAAAGTCATTATTGGCTCTGGAAGCCTAAGAATTATTTTGAATACTGAAGGATTTAAACAAATAGGGGATTGTCCCTGAAGCTAAATTATTCTATGGTTATTATCGAACTTGTCTATGTACCATAAAATGAGTTTTCTAAAATAAAAAAAATCCAGAACACAACCTGCTTGAGCGATCCCTGATGTCCAAATTTGGTTCAAATTCCTCTACTAATGAAATAATGATGAATAATACTTGTGTTGGATGTATGGGATGACCTGGTTTCTACATTAGTTCTCCAAAAAAACCATAGAAACCATTGTCCCCTCTGGTAAACCAAAAGGAAACATTGTGCACAAAGCACACAACACAAGCTCACCCGATATGGCTTATGGGTGATTACATGACCTAAGTGTCTTCAATAATGGAAGGGATGGAACTCATGGGAATGTTAGGAATAATATTTCTTCTTTTATTTCAACATGCATTCTACCATACAATCATTCATTATATCTACCATTCATTTAACCCTTAATATCCATTCTTTGGGAAATAACATGCGCGTTGTAAATTAACCTTAACAGATTCATATATTCATTCAACATAATAAGAATATAAAAGCAATAGATAAGTAAAACACACATGAAGACACCATATTTTACCTTGGTTCACCCCCCCTGGGATACATCCACAAATATCTTCTGCTTATTTATTATTCTTCATAAAAAATTCCTGCGTTGCGCAAATTACATCAAAAGTATAGAAATGGTGAGGCTGACCAACATCACACCAATATCCATAGATTGTGAACTGAACCTCTATTATACTCCATAAGTATCCATTATCTCCTCATTTATCCAACCAAAACTGATACTTTGACTCAAAACATATCAAAGACTCAAGACACAAAAAGGTCCTCCAAGGTAATACATAAGTTTTCAAGTGATTGACACATCCTATCTACCTCATACATCATATTTATACAAAAATATGGGTAAAAACCATTTACATTGACTACCAAAACCCTAATTCTAAGTGGACTCAACTTTTACACATTCTAACTACCTTCACGCGCTAATCCACAATTTTGTTGCACTAATTTTCCTTTATTCCCACCGTAGGTTTCTTCCTTGGTCCATTCTGCCTTTTTTGTTGTGCTCTTTCCTCATATTTTTCTCCCAAAATAGCATGCTCCAAGAACCTCCCAACACTAACCTATGGGTCATCCCAAGCCACTCAAGAAGTGTGTGTCTCATGCACCATTTTATCCAATGCTTGGAACTTATTTGTGAGTTCATCGACCTGTTTCTTCACCTGCACAATCTTTCTTGTCAATGTCTCCACCACATGTATTGTTATGTGCTCCTTCGACACTTCTATACTTTCGAATGCACCTGTTACAGTATTCATTTCTCTATTTCCAACTCTAATATCATTTTCTCTTCTTGTTCCTATAGTGGATTCAACTAAGCATGTCTTGTATATTTTTATCCTTGGATTGTCTTCAACTCTTCTTTCATATACTTCATTTCCTCCATGGCCTTCATTCTCTTTGATATAATCATTTACTTTTGCCTTTGCTTTAAATATTGAACTGTGATGTTTACTGTCACTTCCCTCTAATCCAACTATTGGATCCCTTCTTCTTCTTCCAGGATTATCCATATACATGTAGTCTTCTCATAGAGTTGTGCTACTTATTTCACCTCCAACGCGATGATATCCATGTGTTATGTTGCTTGTTGCTTCGTTTCTGATATGACCTCTAGAGGGGTAGCTGGTGTCAACTTTTTGGAAAATTATATATCTCCTACTTATAACTATCCATAATCTATGATATCCTTTGTATCTTTTGTAGTGCACTATATGGAATGGATTGGAAGACTTCCTTAAGTCTTTGTTCTAGATTCTCTACGCGTTGCTTTTATTCCTCTTTCTCAATCTTCACTTCTTTGAGATATATCTCTAATACCTCCTTCTCCTCCTTAGATGTCTCCACATTTGTTGCATCTATCCCAGTCCTTTACTGTAATTCTTATGCAATGCTTTGGTTGGAATCTTGGATAGATCCAAGTAGAATTGTTCTATGTCCTTTAGTTTTTTATGTGTTGTTCCCTAATCAATTTGAAGCATCTCATGAGTGATATGGAAAATGTTACTTCCCATTACCATTGTCTATATTTCTTTTGAAATATGCTCATGCTAGGGTGTGTCTTTCTACTATTTTGTTCCTTTCTATTATGTTACATTAATATAGAGGCTTTCCAAAGTCTCCTTGACCTCCATCAATTTTTTCACAATTTCTTCTCTCTGTGACTCTGTGATGTAGAGTGCTTATTCTCCTCGGTCTTGCACCTTATCTACTACTAACTCTTCTTCGTCCTCATTTATGGTGAGCTGAGGGGTATTCTTCTATAATTTCATATCCTTTCTCTATTCTCCTATCTGCATGGTTGATTTCCTCTTTGGTGGTGTTTTTGTCTATTCTGGAATATTTTTTTCTTGGGTTGGGATGTCATATTTCTTTCACACTCCCGCGTTTGTTATTTTTGTGTGATTAGTTCTTAGCACTGAGGCCCTTGGTATCGTTTCCTTCTTCCTTGGCTTCTTTGATGTCATCGCACTTTCTATGCACTATGAGGCTTTTCTGGTATTGGTTGTTGGGCTACTAGATTTATGTGTTGTGTCAACTTCTTCTTTTTCTTTTCTCTTTAATCCTTTCTTGATAGCTACTAGTACCTTCCATTGATCTAGCCATTATGTTATTACCCATTAGACTTCTTTGGTTGTGATGCAATACTTCATCTTTAACCATGTCTCATTAGGGGCTCTTTTGGCTTGTATCCATATATTATTCCTGGATTCCTTGAAGTTGGTTATTCCTTCATTTTCCTTCACCACTTCAGGTGAAATCCTCCTTGTATATGAAATTTTATCTTGCATCTTCTATATGTACATGCCAAAAATTCTTGCATTGGCTTTCCTCTGCTTAGGGCTGGTGTTGTGTTGCAAGGTTTCATATCTTCCTGCGCAACACATTCCTCTTTTCATAAAAAAATGTTGAGTATTTTAGTTTTTCCCATGCCTCCAAGGCTATCAAAATCAACAACCAAGAGTAGTGGAACTCTGTTCTAGCATCCTACGCATATTTGCAGTCTTCTAAGAATAGGTTGAGAAAATACAATTCCCAACTAAGAATTGTTCCCTTCGTTCACGACATGGCTGTTGCAACCACCCTTGTAGGCACCTCTTCCTTATGGAACTTTCATAATAGCTTACAAGCCATAAATTTTGTCGCAAATATGGTGGATGAGTCATTGATATTCTTCATTATCATAACTTTGTTTCCTCTGTCATTGCCAAATTGTTCTTTGAACTCCTTTGCAATCACCTTTTCTTTTGTCTTATCATCTAAAAACTCTTCTAGTTTCATTCCATCAGTTGGTAGCCCTATAATCTTAGAAATTAAATCTACATCAATGGGGATGGGTCTGTACAACCACAAAAACCCTACATGAACTCGTGCCAATAGTCGTTTGACGAAGGCATTGACATCCCTCCCCCTACCAAAGTGTGGGATCTCTAATAAATTCATAGTGCCAGTGTTATAAATGCCCGTGATCCATTATTTGGGATCTAGGATCAGAATTCTTATCAAAGTTGACCCTTTGTTTTCCATGTAAACCTCCTACACAAGCTCTAGAAAATTGGCTACCTCTCTCACATCATGATCTACATATCTTAGCTTGGGAACAAACCCCAACATATCTTCTACAACTATGAATCAATACGAAATATGGGGCATTGACATCTCAGCCTATTGTTGTGTGTGTGTTTTCGTCATTACTTCCTTTGTTTTTTATTTCGATGGACCTGCTATCTCTATTTCTTCTTTTGTTTCCTGATATTCATCGCTACCATTCTTAACCTCCGAGAACTAGTGCATTTGGGTCAAATTTTGACGGCATGTTTGATGCAATTTCCACTTTATATTATCGGGAGAATGACAAACAACGAGCCCCCTCAAACGTTGTTTCAAATGACGTTGCTTTTTTGATGACATAGATTTTGTCTTTATTTCTACGTTTCATGTGGACATGTGTCATCCCAGATTTGGCTGTCCAACCCCCATATAGACGTTGAAGGTCCGACGTCTGGGACATGGCAAGACCAATGTCTTGGACGTGGCAAGAGAGACATCTGGGACATGGCAAGACTGACATCTTAGACATGGAAAGAGCAATGTATGTGACGTGGAAAGAGCGACGTATTGGACATGGCAAGAGAGACATTTGGGACGTGTCAAGAGTGAGGTCTTGGAGGTGGCAAGAGAGACATTTGGGACGTGTCAAGAGTGACGTCTTGGAGGTGGCAAGAGAGACAAATCAGAGGTGGAAAGAGAGACGTCTTGGAGGTGGAAAGAAGGACATATTGGAGGTGGCAAGAGTGACGATAAGAGGTATTATCTCCGACTTGGTTGCTATGGGAGAAACACTCTTGGAGGTGGCAAGAGTGCCGTCTTGGAGGTGGCAAGAGTGATGTCTTGGAGGTGAAAAGAGAGACGTCTTATAGGTGGAAAGAGAGATGTTTGGGACATGGAAAGAGAGACATTAAGAGGTATCATCTATGACATGGTTGCTATGGGAGCAACACTCCAAGACGTCACAATAGCAACTGTGTTGTAGGTATTTTAAAAAAAAATACAATATCAATACTGAGAGGGTTGGTACATTAACCTTTGGAGATTCCATGCGAAGGAATCAAATGGATGAGGGGAACTTCTTTGTCATCCTATTTACTGCAGCCTTTATTTGAGGAGCTAAAAGGAATCACTTGTGTTTTTAACTTTATTTCCTTTCAATGTGTCTATAGGGAGAAGAACCAAAGTGTTGATGGATTGTCAAAGGCAGGGCTTCAGATGGAATTTGTTCAATCGTTCATCCAGGAAAAGGAAGAGGGTGACTTGAATAAGTATCACCAACCTCTCTTTAATGAACAAGGGCATATTTTGAAGATTTTTGGAAGTGACTTATAATCTTGTCTGATTGCTCTTTCAAATACTCATTTAATATGGTTGGTTATTAGGCACTGTATTACAGAAGAGAAATAAACATGGCCCTGACAGGCGTCCCTTGTGTAAAGTGAATGAGGAGAGAACCATTGATCTCATTATAATTTTCTCCTACTCATTGTAGCTATGGAAGTGGAGGCCTTAATTGGGATTAAAATGGCTTGAAGGGAAACACTATTGATGAAGGTCTGAAGCTTTGGTGTGAGAATTCAAATATAAACAAGTTTAAAATATTACCTTTGATTCTGGCTTGGGCTATTTGGATCACAAGAAATGCATGTATTTTTGAGGACATATTCATTCCACTAACCCAATGTGAAGCCCAAGGTCAAAGTATTCTTAGTAGTTTCACAGAGAAAAAGTTGGAAAAACCTATTTGACAGATAGTTGTGGAGTATGTGGACAAGTCAAAGCCATGGGCTTACTTCAATGAAACATCCTCTCAAGGGGATCCAACACAGATTTTTTGTGCTGGTGGTAGTATATTTATGAAGGATTCACATTCTCTAAATTTTAGAGCGGGCGTTGTTCAGGGTACACATAATTATGCAAAGTTAATGGACTTGAAACTATTCCTCAGTTTGGCTAGTGAGAAAGGAATCACATCCCTACAAATCTTTGTAGATTCCATGCTTGTAATCAAATGGTTGAGGAGGGGAAATTATCTGTCATCCTATTTACTACAACCTTTATTTTATGAGCTAAAAGGAATCACTTGTGTTTTTAACTTTATTTCCTTTCAACGTGTCTATAGGGAGAAGAACCAAATTGTTGATGGCCTCTCAAAGGCAGGGTTTCATATGGAATTTGGTCAATGGTTCATCCAGGCAAAGGAAGAGGGTGAAAGATTTTTTTATCAAAGATCTCTCTTTTGAAGATGATTTTGTTCTTGACTTTGTAAGGCTGATCCTCTAGTAATGGACATCATGGGTGAAAGTTTTTTATCAAGGATCTCTCTTTTTAAGATGAAGGAAAGCAGAGAAATGATGACAATATTATGAAGACATTTCGATGGTTTTATTTTTATTTCATCTTGAAATACAAATATGTTTTTCTTTTTTCTAAGAAGAAAAAAAATGCCCACTCAGGCTGTATATTTATATATATAAATGATTTATGTTAACTTTTGGACTTGAAATTCCACAATGTATTGTTACAAATATGTTGATCCCACAACTCCTGTAACTGAAAGTCGCAAGGTACATGACTCTACAATGTGGCTCTTCCTCAACCCACGACATTTACCTTGTCTTTTAAGGAACATAATAAGCCCTGAACTACAACTACTGATTTTTTTCACTTCTACAGGGATTTGAACAGTCCTATAAAACTTGATGATAAGACACATAACATGCACTAATATCCATTACCAATTACAAATTCCAACCTAGATTCTCTCCATATTTATTGCATATGCCAAAACATATTTTGCTCCCTCAACAATGTATAGAAACAATTTTGATCGTCATTTATTCCATGTTTCAATCTTATTTTGCTCACATAAAGTGGTATAAATTTTAACAAATTCCCCACTTATCATCTATTGAAATCGAATTAATTTCTTCTATGGCAAGATATGGTAAGAAAACACTTCAACAAAAGAATTAACAAATGATAGCCACAATTTGGAGAGTTCACTAATAGCCATTATATGGCAGTGAACATAGCCGCACAATGTTTTGCATTGAATAACAAGAGTGGCATAGAACAATTTTGAATTGTAACTACATGGATTTGCAAATTTCACATCAACAACAGTGGCATAGAACAATTTTGAATTGTAACTACATGGACAACCATTCATAAATTTTTCTTTTTCCTCATAGGAATATATTTCCATGAATTTTAGTTGTACTACATGAACCAAATCATTCACAACTTTTTCTTTATATTTTGTGAGGGGATATATTTCCATAATTGATAATAATTAATTAATAATGAAAAAAACATATTACCAAAAACAAAAGGTGTGAAATAGAGAGGTTGTCAGCACAAAGCATGTTAAAAAATAACTAACATACCCCCGAAGCGAGGGAAAGGGTACACCGAAGTGAATGTGAGTGGTTATATTTCCCAAAGAAAGGAGGTGTGTTTTTTTGGATGGTTTATGAGTAGTCAATATAGAAACCGTTTAATAATATAGAGTTCTCATGGCCTCGTGCGTAGTGACTCAGGAATAGTGTGCAGTGACTCAATGTTCCTGAGGGCCAAAGCCTTGGTGCCCAAGGGGCTTCATTGCTCCATCTCCCAAAACTTCTGGGGTCGACATCTGGCTTTGTTTTGCAATGAGCTCTACTGGAGGCGATGAGTCACCACTTCCCCTTCCACCCTTTCTTGGTGAAGAAGCATTTAGAAGATTAGTAAATGCTCAAGGGAAGACGAAAGTAGGTGGGCCTATGCCAAAATTCATTAGAAATATAGAAGATGTTCCATTTATCTATTTACCTCCAGATCAACCCATGAGTGTGGTCGTCCCTTTGGCAGACTAGGCTTTATTCGCATAGTTCACAGGGCTTTGGCCATCTCCTTAAACAACTGATAACTGGATTCATAAAAATTGGAGACCGTTGATCTCAAACAATGTCACCTACTATGCAATCGGAAGAGGCTTCTTCTTGTTTGAATTCATATCTAAAGAGGATCAGGACTTTAGTTTTAGGAGTGGGCCTTACTTCATGGGATCATAAGGTCTCTACTTAAATCAATGAACCCTGATTTCGACCCTGCAGTGGATGTCCAAAAGGCAGTTCCAGTTTGGGTACGCCTACCCAACCTGATCATCCATTGTGGGAACCCTTCTTCCCTACAAACTATAGGTAATAGGCTTGGAATATTTATTAATAAACATGATCCAAAAGGTCAGTACTCTTGCGCTCGGATCTATGTAGAACTTGACCTGGAAGCTAGTCTTCCTGAAGCAATCAAGTCAACTGTCAGGAAATGACATCATTATAAAAACTTGGACTACGAGAAACTTTCGTTTAAGTGTCGCGGCTACCACAAATATGGGAATTTCCAAAAGCATTTCCCCAAAACCTAGGTTTTACAACAAGAGAAATATTCAGAAGAAGGATGGCAGCAAGCGAAAAGGTCCAAGGCAAACCCCAACCCTAATTCCAAAAAGGAAAGGAAAAACCAAAAAAGTCAAAGTGATATGGAAAACATATTTCTGGTTCTTGGGGATCAAGACAAAATAATTACCTATCACTGAAAATATAGTAGAAAAGAAAAACAGTCCAGAAGCGACAAGCCAAGCTAACAAGGAATCAACTCTTGCACTAGAACCAAGAGACACACTGATATGCACACATATTAAGTAATTTCCAAAAGACAATACGTTAATTAAATAGTCATAGGATTGATTTTCAAGCCTTACGGGTACCCTACAAGCCCAAGGGATTCATGATATGTAAGCCCATGGGGATCACCTTACCAGACAATAGGACAGTTTAATTATCTTTATAATCCCATATGAATCAACCCACAGATGGACATATCTGTCTTTAGGTATATGTCTGTGTGTGTCCAGTAGTTGGTATTGGCCATTCAAAAAAGCAGTAAACTAGAACTATAAGTGACATAACACTGTATTACACATCGAAAAAGAGACTCTTCATTATCTCTATGGAGGTTAGTTGCACCCAAAGATAGAATTGGCCTCTGAAGTATTTTTCAAATGATGAGTAATTTATTTCAAAGGTGATATCATGCTATGTGCTTGACTCAAAAACATAGTAACATAACTACAAATGATAGGGCCTAGTTTATCTGGACCAAAGATGAACCAGACTCTATCTGGTCTATCTGAAACAGAGCTGAACCAGATTCAATCTGGTCTTACAAAGAAAATCATATAATGTTGTGTACACAAACTGATTATTTTCAATGAAAAACCTTTCATGTTTAAGAATATTTTCTATTATATGCAACATTATCTGAATGAACCAATGAAAAAATTGTCCCTTGTTTATCACTTTTCACAGAAAGGTTTTAATCCTTTCTAACCCATTTCTAAGTAGATAAGTTAAGGACCACGATGATTGAAAAAGCATAAACAACCCTAAGGTTGATCAAGAGGGATCATTCCTCCCCCTTTATGCATATATATATTCTCTAACATTTTAACCACCTCATCCGTCTCTGGTCTCTTATCAGGATTTCCATCCCAGCATATTTTCATCACATTTGCAAGAGAATTGGGGCAACAACATGGAATTTCTAGCTGCAGATTCTGACATAAATTAAATGACACAAAATCAACTTATTTGACTAAGAACTCTATAGACACTAAATCTTAAATTTGTTTTAAAGAGTAAATGTGATAATGATTAATTCACCTATTTGACAACTATAGAGGTCATGTCTACAAAACTCAAATCTGCATATGGAATATCACAACACTAAATCTCCCATAGACAGATTCCAAAGTTGTAAACATCACATTTTGTGTTGTGCAACTTTCCATCAAGGACCTGAATAACCTCAATAGAATTACTAGATGCACTCTGTGATAAGCAACATAAATAAGAATCAAAGAAAAAGACAAGATAAAATTGAGGTTGCATTGTTACTCACAAAGATCTTTGCACCAATTATTTATTTTAGAGGAATACAAAACCAAGATAGAGATTAATTCAACCAAATCATTAACAATTAAGAGATGTTCAATGGATTTTTTGTGGAGTCAACATTTATATAACAATTTCAAGGTTTTAAAAGACTAGAGGGATGATAACAAGACCAAAGAATATGTTTCAGTTAGTAAAATAATATATTTATAATAATTACTTGACCAAGAGTCATGTATGTGAATTTTGATTACAAAGATTTAGGTGCATCTTGTTACTTTTCTAACATTTCAAACAATTCAACAATGATTGTGATGCGGCCCCTATTTTTACATGGAATGATGACTTTATTGATGAAAATATATGGATTTCACCATTATGTACTTTGATTTTGGCAACTATGGTTGGTCATGAGCATGGATGGAAAGTGGAACATCCTCCGTATGGATAGCCTAATAACCTTGGAGTACAGGCTTTCACTATCAATGTGAGGCAATTATCTCAGAATGATAAATTTATTTAGATTTATTTGTGTTGAGTTTGTTCTTGCTTCTCAAGTGAGATATTATTGTTGATTCAATGAAGCTCTTTCTTAAAATGAAGAATTTATTTCAAGTTGGGTAGAGCCGATATGAGACATTGTTCTTTAAATGACCAAGATCACTCTTTTCCTGCCAATAGGTGAGGCATTTATGTTAGAAGAAAATCCATGAGAATAAACCCACAAGCATAGGCTTTTGTGCCTTCCTCAACAAAGAACAAAATGTACCAATAATGCAAAGGGCCTCATCAATTGAATCTTGCTCAACACTCATAGGGGTTATTAACCAACTTTGAGCCATCCATTCAGGAGTAGGATGAATTGAACTTGCCCCACAATATCGAAGAGCATCCGTTGTGAACACATACATAGACGGAGCTAGAGAGCACCCTAGAAAAATCGCTCAGCACTAACAGAGAGGGGTTATTAACCATCTTGGAACCATATAGGAGTAGAAACCTGCCCCACAATATGAGAAGAGAAATTCGGTGAACCACCATTGCAACTATCCTGCATAGGTAGGGTGGTATGTCATCTGCTGATAGCGTGTTGGGAACAACCATTGGAAAAAGTGGTATCCAATAAATATATGAGGTGGTCTTGTTTAGTTTCCAAGTTCAACCCAAGCACCAAAATCCTCTCATGCCATAGAGAAACAAATAAAGATATGCTCGACATCCATCCACCTTTGTAGTTGTGAACCATAAGGCAGCTGGGACTCCATATCTATAGACTCTGGAACCAGGTAAACTCAATTCCCAATGGGCTATCAAATGGTAATTGTAACTAGTCTTCTATATCAAAAGCCCTACTTGCATTGAACCTCCTGAACCAGTATTAGATACGTATAAAAAACACTCATCAGATATTTCCCTGTCAAATTCTCTGAAAATATGGAAGGTCAAGAAGAGCATGTCGGTGGAGGAAGCTTCTTGGTTTCTTATCATCTCAGTAAGTCGATGCGTGGAAAAATGGGCAACATTGATAATAATACGTGGCAGGCTTTAATAGGATGTGGATAGATGATGAAAACACGAGAGAGAACTCCCCTAAGAGAATGACTTTGGCGTAAAAATACCAGACACAAGCTAACAGCAAAAGCAAAATCAGGGAGTGCATTAAACACTTCATAATTTCCAAGTTTTAAGAACTTTTTGATTTTACACTTGTAAAGAGACTGGGGAAGCAATAGAATTTGATGTGCTCCCACTCCTTATTAAAATGAATAAAATCCTAGTTCAATATTAACTTCAAATATATCAAGTACAAAAAAGGATAAAATCCTTAAAGGTGTAACATTTTTTATGGTGCAAAAACTTGTGCAAAGGTTTGCATGTCAAAGATTTTTATGGTGCAAAAACTTGTGCAAAGGTTTGCAAGTATATGACTAGCTGAAAAACACGTGTATATATATGACATATTTGTGATGCATCCACCGTTTCAATCAAAGATTATACTTGACATTGAAAATGGTCACTTTGGTCTTGAACAAGTAATGGTAAAACGGGTCGTTGTAGTATTTTATCTTGCGCAACACCTTTGATACAAGGGTGAAAACCCTTGAATAACTTTAAGTACATGAATCCCTCCTCATACATAATGATGGTAAGTGAATTGATGCTGGTATGGGTTGGGCCTCTACCTTTTCTTCAGGGCATACATAGATGAACTGGTGGGCGCTTAGGTCCCCTATAGGCATGGTGATTTGAAAAGTTCCCTAGGTCACAGACTACTATAAACAAAATCATGACCATGTGAACCGCAACAATTTAATATTCATAAGTGGATGGTGTAGACCTCCAAAGGGATGTCTAATAAGCATGGAGCTAGATTTGAACCCTCAATTTTTATTTCACAAAATAATAAAAAATAATAATCCAACAAATAGTTATTGTTATGAGCCCTAGTGGACGGTGCAAACCTCCCAAGGGATGCCTAATAAGCATGGAGTCAGATTTGAGCCTTGAGCTTTGCCATCTCAAAATCAAAATAAAAAATAATGCTCCAGCAAATAAAAATTCTTATGAACCCCCTTCCTCTTGGTTTATTGATGTTGTCCAACATACCATTCCCTTGATGATTTATTGATAATAACAAGCATCCTAAGTGTGTGGAAACAAATGGATATGGGAAGACACTAATTGTGCATTGAGAAATCAATATGCTTAAGTGGCCTAACAATAGTTAAAACCCATGCTAATCATGATGCTTCCATTTTATCATCCCCATATGCATGCCCCTACTAGTAAGCATTTTAGAACAAATGCTAGCAAGCACTCACAACAAAAGCTAACAATATTTGAAATGATAATCGATGTTGTCCCATTAATCTGAGGGTCAAGTTTACCGATTTTTGTTCCATATAAAATTTGAATTATTGAGTGGAAAAACCTTGTATATTTCAAAAGAAACCTGAAATGGACTATGTAATCAAAATTACATTGAAGTAATACTAAGAAAAGACTCGGATCTACTGCAAAATATCACAATTCAATCATTTTGATCCCGAAGTTAAATATGAAAAAAGACCTCTATTCAAGAATTGTATGTATATTTTGTATAGACAAGACACTCAACTTAGCCTTTAAGGCACTCTTGTTCATCAATAAGATTAGCATATAGACAAACAATCATAATTAACACCTTTCACAACGCTGTACAGTCTTCAACAACATAAATAATGCACTTATAATTTTTAAAAATATTGTTGAAAATATACATACTGAGATATCAACAGGTTGTATCAAGAAACAAATGTAGCAAGGGTATTGATTAAAAGATGTAGTAAAACTGTCTGTGCTTCAAGTAGCGGCTAGAAGCATTTCCCAACTCCCAAAATTGATAAAAAGAATGCACCTAACATGAAAGTCTCCATCAGTACTGATGTATTGGATACATTTTAGTAAAATCCTGAGGCCAAATCATACACTCGACCCCTAGGGTAAGGTCCCCTTGCTTCATATTCCTGATTTCTGTTGAATGGATATCCAACACTACCATAGTATGGAACTTTGTCCCTGTAAGAGTCATAACCTCATGGGTAGCCTGGATTACCTTCTCCAAGGGCACCACCATGACCACGATTTTCATGAGCATTATCATTGTATCCAACCATTGGGCCACCAACACTATGTTGAAAGTGACTTGGATTGGCTTGTTGATACTATTGTTGCCGTAGTTGTGCTTCTTGATGTAAAATTTCTTCTCATATTTAGCCTGTTGAGCTCGCATTGCTCTTAACTTCTCCTTATATTGAAAATTAATTTCTCTGGTGCACTGCCAATAAAGAAAACATGAAGTTTGGTCATTAAGCATCCATATGAACACAAATGAGAATGTATAAAACCATATCCCTTCATAATAGTAATTGAATACACATGAATATTAAATAAGATGTATGTGTTCAACAATGATACATTATTTGAATCTCAAATATAAGATTCATGAGTTTAACAATACTACAACCTATCCATCATGGTTAGTTAGTTATACAAATTTACTATGATATCAAAGCATTAGAAAGATGTTATACAATTACAAAAACAATCAAAAATAAGATCAACGATATTTTTAAAGCATTCAAAGTTCAAACCAATCATGGTTATGGAAGTGACAATAACAATACACAAAGGCTAAAACCATGTTAGGGTAACTTTGTCATCATCACTACTTACACTACAAATTACTATCCTTAGTAGGATATGCAGAAAATTAGTTGCATTCTTAAACATACTGTATACCATAATAATGTACACTCATCCCTAGCCATAATGATATATTTTTGACACTCAGGTATCTTCATCCATAGCAAAAAATAGTGAAGGAAGTTTCAAGATCGAGAATATTTTTAGGGAGGTTGGGGTTTAAAAAACAATTTTCACTTCTCCAAAGCCTTGACAGCAAAGAGTGTATGGAGGCTTATACAAGGTAAGGATTAGTGGTGTTTGGTTGTAGTGCATAATTATAATAGTCCTGGGACTATAGAAGAGTGGATCAAAAAGACTGTGAAGACTCAAGAGTAATCATGGAAAGCATTCCTAGCATTTCCTATCATTGGGAATTATCTTGTGTGGAGAGTTTAAAATGGTTCAAAGATAATATTAAGGGAATACCCTTGGATGGGATGCAATGACGACTATAGGCTTCCAGTACACATGGTTTTGTTTTTGGGAGAAATAGGCTTTTTAAATCATGGTCAGATAGAAGATCATGAGCTTTCTTCTATTTGGAGGTAGGTGTGGTTATTTGGAGGCAGGGTGTCCGGTACAACCGATCATGCACCTATCTTTCAAATACAAGATTGATAAAGGTTTCTGGTAACACCGATCATGCACCTTTAATTTTAACTTGGATTTTGACTTTAACTTTAACTCGACTTGTATCTTGACTCAAATTGTCTTTACTCTAACTTTTCAAAGACTTTGTTATAACCCTATAATTTATAGGATCAACTGGTGACTGAGATGTTATACCTTTACTGTGTTTGGTTGCCAAATAATTTTCCATTCTGTAAATAATTTGAGAGAAAGAAAGAAAAGAAAAAGAAAGAAAAAGAAAGAAAAGAAAAAGAAAATGAGAAAAGAATAAAAGAGGGCATAAAAGAAATTGAATAAAGCCCCATGCAATAACAATGACCTGGTCCATACAGTTTAAGCATGGCCAAGTCCTTTTAAATTGATGTTGATAGGATTAGTGAATAAGCTTGGCTAAACTGTTTAATCTTAGCCACGCAATTTAGGTTAGCTAGTGAATAAATTTGACCAAACTGCCTAATCTTGGTCAAATAACCCTAGGGTAGAGTAATTTCTGAGTCCAATAGTTTAATCTGGGCTAAATTTCATAGGTAAGTAGGTTAGAGAATAGGTTAGTTGGTTTTATTTCAATAAAACATGCATGATGATCGATGTTGAACCATATCTTTGATGTTTGAAAGTTGGATGCCTAACCCCCTAACCCCCATGGTGACAAAAGGCGGGGAAAGTTGGGCAGACCCACATAAAGAACTTGTCCTAAGTTTTTGAAGCAAATATGATTTTTGCGCTAGTAGATTAAAGAGAGCGCACAGATGAATGACAGAGGCATTGGCGCTCAGATCTACGGTCAAAAAGTTTTTCCAGACCCCCCCGACCATTCTACCTTTAACGGTGGGGGGGGTATGAAATTAAGGGTAACAAAAGTGCACATCTGAACGAATGAGGCGTTGGCGCTCATATCCACGGTCGAGATTAAATTCCGAATCCCCCCCGACCGTTCTTATTTTAATAGTGGCGGGGGGGGTTAGTCTAGAAAGATTGTTAAATGATGCGCTCAGATCTATGGTCCAGCGGTAGGTGCACCGATGGACGACTGACGACATTTTTCAGAAACCCCCGATCGGTCTCCTTTTAATGGTGGTGGTGGGGGGGGGGTCCAGAATGGAATGGTTTTCTGGCGGGCCCATCTGCTAATGTGGCAGGAATATATTTCACTAAACTCCCACCACTTACCGCAAACCATCTTACCACTTTTTGGATATATCCCCATTGTCCCGTGACATCATTTTCCACTATCTTCTCCTAATGGTTCCGTCTCATAACTCTGTCAGTCCTTTTCCTCCTTCTCACCCGTCACAGGTCCCTTCCCCATTTGCTTATCCTCAATCAAACACCCTCCACGTCACCCGATTGTACTTGTCACTTGTTTTTTCCTGCCATCTCATGCTCCAAAGGACCCGTTAGCCATTTATTACAGGCTAAGTTATCCGTTAGCCTACTGATCTGTCCCCCCACGCCCAACGGGTATCCATTTGCTCAAAACTAACCTTTTCCCCTCATTCGCCCATTGTTCACCTTATCTGCACACCAGAAAATTTTTCCTTGTCTTCTCTCCGTTCTCAGCCAGCAGTCCAAAACCATAGCCTTTCCCACTAATGTTTGTGTTTAAATTGCAGGTATTGTTCACAGTGATGGCGCCAAAATCCAAGAAAGTAGAAGCTGAGGAAAATCTTTTCCTCCCACCTCCTATCGACCTTTGCAGGATCATAAAAACCTTTGCAGGATCCCCTTGGCCGACAAAGAACATCTAATCTCAGATACAAGGTGCGAATTTGACTTCGTGGATTTGCAGTCATTGCTTAGAGACATTTTCTTAGATCAGAGTGATGAAATTGGGCTCTGGGAGTCCAATATTACTCTATACCTTTTCCCCTAGATCCATCATTTCCCTAAATTTTCCCTCAAATGTCAGGCTCATTACCTCCACGACTAGAGAACCATAGTCTTGTCATCGGGGGAAACTCTATTCGTTATCACACTAGAGGCCATTGATTAGATGATGCAGATACCCAGAATTGAGTCTGCCTCCCCTTTTAATCTTGAAATCATAATAGAATTATACCAGAAACTATCTTTCCCTCAGAGAGCCGAGATTTTTGAGCTTTTCCTCCCACATGATGCTCAACTCCCCAAGTCAAATCCCCCATATCCCTCCTCCATGTTCTCAAAAAAGGGCAATCAAATCATTTCATCGCTCTGCTCTCTGCTTGGCTATTTTTCAGACGAATGGGTGGATGAACCTATATTAGGTTTTCTATCCATTTTCTCTACAGAGGAAAGACCCACCATTTAGTTCGACTATAGTACTTTCCTGGTGGAGAGTATTCACGAACAACTTTCAAAATTCACCACAGAGGGCATGTTTCGGTGTTCCTTCATACTGGCTAACATGTTTATTTTATTTCAAGTGGAGAGGTTCTTTTTCTCGATGCAGAAAATGGACAAGAACGGGAAGCTGCAGGCGGTAACATCTTGGACTTACTGCTTAGACATAATTCCACGGAGTTCGATTTCAAATAGTTCATCGAGCAGTTCTACCACCCAGTGGTGAGCATGCTAAGTGGTAGACTAGAACCAAAAATAAATGAGGAGATTCAGAGGATCTTACACCTCTCAGACCTTGCGAAAACTTGAGATTGGTATCTTTACCAAAATCACACTGAGATTAGAGTATATGGATGCGAGTTAGCTCCATACAAACTTCCCAAGTATTTACCCATGAGGATATTTTCCCTGGAGTACATAAGACAAATGATAAATTTAGACGACATACAATTCGTGTCTCTGAAGAAGAAACATCAGATTAGAATTAAAGGGAAAATAGGGTCTTTTATCTGCAATAACCAAGGTACTGGGGAAGAGGCAGACAAATTTTTTAAGGAAATGAAGTTTGAAGTTAGTTTCTTGTGGCACTATGATTCGTGCGGGATAATTTTAGAGATGAGGGTTAAGAATAAAAATGTTCCATATGTTCATATATCCAAGCCCAGGATAGAAAGGTTCACGAATCAAATGGAGTGGGAGCCGAACATTCTGGAAGAAATAGAACAAAAGGATCCTTCAATTACTATCTTGAAAACAACCACACCACAGGATCCAAAGGAGAAAATACCCAGGAAGGATACTTCACCTTCTGTCTCTGAAGTCTCGACTGAAGTTTTCCAATTGCATACCAAAAGGCCAAAATCCAGTCATGAAACTGACATGGCTAGCGAAAGGGGAGCCCAATCCACTACAACTATGAAAGGTGATCAGTCACCCCTTGTCACAAGCAACAAGAAAATCATGTCTGCAGTTTCATCCAGGAAACTGACGGATATTTCACTAGCCGATCAGCCGAGTAAAGGAGGACCAAAGTTGAGTATTTTCAAGAAATATGACCGGATCAAGAAGAGGAATCAGACACTGACCAACAGTACTTATGATTAGTTTTGGAAACAAACATCCACGACACAACACCGACTGTTGTCTGTGTTTGATAGAGAGAAGGGTAGAATGCACATGGCTTTCCTGCAGGCACAAGTGCCCGATCCAAAGAAAATTACTGATTACAAAAGGGAAACGTTCATGTTCCACACCAAAGATGTGCACTCGGCTGATCAAATGGATCTGCACAAGCAAACTGGAGAAATGGTTTTCTCCACTTTTGCAAGTGCTTCTACTTTGGCTGCTAAACTACAAGTCTCTTTGAGCAATGTATAGACACAACTAAAGTTAGAAAATATATCATCATTTTCAAAGGATAACATAATTAAAACGTTTGGAAGAATTGGTCCTCAAGATCGAGTATGACCCCTTGAATGTGAAAGTAGTCGAGGAGATGCTTAAAAAGAAAAACGTTGATATAGCGTCTCTGAGGAAACAGCCGAAATTGCCACCCACGGAAGATGCACAGACAAAGGAGATAACCCAGATAGAAGGTGAGAAGGACGAGATGCTCAAGTTGATCATGGAGTAGAACGCACAGTTGAAAGAGATGGAAGCAGAATTGGAAAGGTTGGTGAAGGATAAGGAACAATCAATGCCTATGGAGGTCATTCCATTGAGCGCAGTTCCACTCACAAGAGTAAGCACAACATCCACAGCATAAATTCCCTCAACAACTCCACTGACAGCTCTGGAAAAGATAATAGAACTAGAAAAATCCATGGAGGAAATGAACTTGCAAGAGACAGAAATTAACAGACTTAAAAAGGAGGTTGAGAACCTTCAAGAACTTAAGTCTTCTTACCAAACCAGCTACTCCATGGAGAAACAGACATCAGACAAACTCAAACAAGAATTGTAGTAGCTTCAAAAGCAAACAGTGGCAGGCAAGACACTTGTTGAGGCCAAGGAAAATATATGGATGGATATCTCCAAATCCATAAATGAAATATGGCCTATGGTGCAAATCATGTTCGAGCAAAACAAACTAGTATAAAGGAGCAAGCAGGCCATTGAGAAAATAAGAGCAGAACTGGGAGAAATGCTCACAGAAGCCACTAAGATCATTAAATTTCTAAATTCCAAAACCAGGGAAGAGTTAGAGGATTTGAGAATTAAAGACAGGATGAAAACCATCCTCGAAGTCAAGAGGGTTCTGACCAAAAGAGGACTAATGCTGCAATTGGAAGAGAAGGTCCAGAATATGGACACAGGAGTGCAAAGATTTTTCAGCAAAATCGAAGCTCTGCAGAAGAAAGGTCTCCCTAGCTTAAGGGTCCTAAATGACAAGTTAATGACCCTTCCTAATTATAAATGAAAGTTGGCCACAATGGCCAAAGATAGTTCTAAGTTTTCAGGAATACAAGACAACATGATGGGCAAGGCGTTCTTAGAAACCTTGCAGCCAAACATCAACATACAACATGACATCTAGTATATTTTCATCTTCAAACCAACTTTTGCCAAGCATACAGAGATGGATGAAATATACAGAAGATTATTGAATGTCAATATTCCTAGTCAGCTGTGATGGGATGAGATATGCAATCTGATCGAGTAAGAGATGAGGTGTTCAAGTCTAGTCAACAATCCGATCAGACAAAGTCGTGCAAATGACTCACCAATGGTTTTCCCCAGAAATCAGCATGAAGATTTCAACACATCATCGACAGTTCCTGAATTTTTGTATCTTGTTGAGTTAGTTAGTTAAATTTAGGATCTACCACATCCTGATCTTTAATGACAGGATCGTATGTAATTTTGATTATAAATACTTCAAACTTTGAAGTACGTAGGGTTGATCTTTACGCCCTGTAATCCATAAAGACTATAATTGTTTATCAAAAGATCTTCTAGTAATACAAAGGAACGTTTCACAGGATTCTCGCGTGTTATTCATTGGTGATGTTTATTTCTTTGTGATGAATGTTTTTCTTGCTCAGTCATCATATTGATTTTCTAATCTGATCTTTTGAAAGTAGCGTATGTTGCAGGATTTATCTTTGTATACCTTGTCTCTGACTTTAAAGATCTAAATGTTTTTCTTCTGATGTTATAGTGAAGAAATTCTTAAATGCTTCTTTACTGTAATTGATTTTCTCGTCTTTTCTGCTATCCATCACTTTACTACCAAAGAATCCAGTGAATGCATTAACTTGCCCTGTGAAAGAATCTTTTATTCCTGTTCAGATTTCTATCCTTATAATACAGACCCCATAGCCCAATGGATACGTAAACCCTATTTCAGCCAACTTTACAAAAAGAAAAACAAACTATTCAATTTATTGTGTTTAACTAGCCTAATATTTTAAAGTTAAAACATATCTAAATTTTATAGAGAGATCCCTCTCTGAAACTGACAAGGCTAGATTGCAGTTTCGAAGTGGTTGGATAAAGTTACCTCAGGAAAATTTCTTCTACCCTGACAACCTCTGGAAATTTTCAAAACGATAACAGACTTCATTACATGACCATTGAACTCATTTAATATAAATACCTTGCCACTCATCTAACACTTTACATATGACCAATCTTAACTCTTTGAAAATTTTGGACTCACTTTTATAAATAACTTGGACCCCTTACTTTATACCCTCACTATGACCTATATAAACCTTTTATTACATACTTTGATTTGACTCAATAAATTACCCTTTTATAACTTTTTACATTAGTGCATTCTCAACAAGGCTTGGCTAAAAACTCGATTGCATAACACTCTTGACTTGACTTGAACTTTTATACTTTTACATAATTCTTTGACTTCTTTAGCTCTTACTAGACTTTGAATTGGAATCTTTACCAAGGAAAATTACAACATATATAACCTCAAGAAGCTCCAAAAAGTTGCTCTGTTATTAAAGTAAAAAATAAATCCTTTTAAAAAAAAATTGCCAAAAGAAAATACCTCAATATCCTGTTTTCGACAAAGCTTAGTTCCATATATTTGTATTGTTCTTTTGACAACGCTCTGCCATCAAATCGCCTTTGATTTGCATTTCATTCAATGTACAACATGTGTCATACTCACAGATCTGTTTTTTTCTTTCTTTGGATAGTTCTCTATCATTACATAAGTTCATCACAGATCACAGGTTCCATTTGCGTGAACAAAACTGTGACAGTCAATATATTTATGCTCGGAATTCCATCCAAGCCGTATCTGCGATGGATCCCTCTTCAGTGCATTCTCACAATGTTGGCGTTTTTGGCCCGCTGCTTCAGATTTGGGTACACCTTGCTATATGGACATGTATATGAAACGAAAATACAAGTATTCACACAAACAATTGTTAACAAACAACTACATGTACATGCGCCTTTGGTTCTGCTGCAAATTGGTGTGCTGGCCTCTTGCTGGGAATAATGCTACCAAATGATTCAATCAAACTCCTATCTCTGACACGCTTCCTCACAAACACAGTAATTAAAAACGATTTTACAGCCACAACCATACGCTTCCTCTAGACAATGTTATCAGATCTAATACTTTGCAGGTCTAATAAGCTGATGTGTCATTGCAACTCTTCTCCTTTCTCCAATCTATCGACTCCTGGATACCAAATCTTGGAATCTTGCCTGCATGGTCTTTAAAGTTTCCTCGCCTTTCTTGGAAGCATTGCACGTATTTGGGATTCTTTTCTTCTTCTTCACATTGCGAGCCACTGGTGCAAATGGAACCTACCAGTGAGTGCCTCCAAAGAAACAAAAATAACCAACGGAACCATCAAAACAACGATCTAACCTGTAGATCTTATGAGATAATGAACAAACAAATGTTATTATTTCTAACAGTTTTCATCATAGAGGCAAACTCCTTGTAACTAATACGACCATCCTTGTGCAAGTATTCATAGTTTTCTATGCTCTGCATATGAAATGAAGACACAACAAATTCTCCATGATCTAGCGTGCCATTATAGTGAGGGAAGAGACAAAGCACATCTTTCTTCTTTCAGAAACCAATCGTCAGCCAAAAGAATATGTTAAACCAATCGTCAATCGACAACCACAGAATTTCTGGACCAAAAAAAAACAGTATGATTCAAATTTTCTGATCTGACCTTCCTTAWAGCTCACCCGACGCCAACTCGGCTCTCCCTTYTGGAAGCTTTAGCAAGCCTTAATAGATCTGCACTCCAACATTATCATTGATCATGGAGCACCTCACACTCGCAAACTTATAAACTCACCATCGTTCTGATACCAAATGTTGGTATTATGATCAACCATAAACAAATATTCACACACAAAAATCTCACATAAGAAGCATAATATCCATCCAAGCTCACATTGTATTAATGTACAATAATAATACATCACTCTCTTACATCAATACAATACATGAGGCCTCATAATATAACATTGAGGTGATCATACCAAGATGTCCAATATAGATAATTGGTACAACCATCTCATCATATCATAAGGATGAATTATTCTTTCATTTTAGGATATCTTACAGGATAACCATGTACGTCATTTTCTACAATACAAATTCATCTCTGCCTGTAACACCCACTACGGAATAATAATTTTTTCTCCTTTTCTCGAGGGACAGAATCCTCGAAGTCCTACGGGGGCTTAGCGCAGGCTAGCTCTTCCCTTTTGCCACCTCCATGTGATCGTCGGTTATGACCATCGACCAAACAACTAGGCGCCTTTTAGCATTTCACGACTCAGCGATATAAGCGAGTCGAGTCTTTCGACTCTGCAAACCCCGAAATGTCGAAATGCCGAACCCCGAAAGGGCTGGCGAGTGACAAGCTCCCCACTTGGGTCTTGTCCATGTGACCCTGTCCCATGACCACATGCTAAATCGACAAAGCACTTACCGGTTTTTCACGATTCATG
>JASDQU010103404.1:17168-55226 GCA_032191745.1 Picea mariana | reverse complement strand
TATAATCGCTACAAATAAGTGATTGTAACCTTTGTGTTGATGTAAATCATTTTTAGATGTTTGTTGTACCTAAATTAATGATGCATATGTGATGCAGGGGGTGGATGATAGGGTGTACCCGACACCTCAGAGTTTTGGTCCAAGTTGTAAGCTTATCCATACGCGAGTTGATTTCCCTAGGTTGTTGTAAGCCCTGTTATTCAGACATACATGTTATGTCGTAATGCATGGTGTTTCGTAATCCCTGTTGAGCCATGCCTACATGTATTCATGTGGTAGGACATGTAATCATGTAGCATGTATCCCTCTTATGGATTAGAGCAAATGTGGCATCAAGTTGTGGAATGAACCACTAGGGTAGGTATGAGGGTGGCAGGTGTACTGATATGCTATCTTGATGTATAGTTGAAGAAGTTGAATCTTCGATTTAAGGGAGGAAATGTGAGATGGAGAAACTTCATAGTGTGATGGGCCAAGTTATGATTAAGAGAGTTTAATGTGTTGATGAATCATGTAGGTGAAAATGATTCTTAGAGAACCGATGAATACAGTGGATTGTGCCCATGTATCTTGGTAGATGGATTTCTTTTTATATGGACATCAATGATTAGTTTTATGCAGATACAAAAGAAGAATAAGAAGAAAGTTTGAGGATGAAACCCATAGTGAAGAAACCTTAGTTTAGGAAACAATGAAGATGACAGCAGAAGAAAATCAAATGATGGCAAACAAATGAAGGTAAAATTTTGAGTGGTGTGTTGAACAAAACAGACTCAAGACCATGTGTTAATGTGAGTCACACATTGTATTTGTAGCAATTCTATTATGCCATGTTCTATGTAGTGGTCCTTGAAAAGTTTGAGTGTGTACCTAATATCTTCATGAGTGGAGTATGTAATGTATTTACCTTATTTATGTATGTAACATGTAAAGGGCATATCATTTTAATACATCGATACGCGTTCTTACCCCTTTTTATGTATCCCTGATGATTTGGATAGCCTATTAGTATAGTGTAGTAGCCTCTACAGTGGCGTTCTTTAACACTAAGGGTTTTATGGTGGATTTCTTTAATACCAGGGGTTGACCATGTTATTGGTTTTAGATTCTGGGAGGTGATGTTCATGGAAGTTCATCAATAGGTTGAATGAACCATGTACATGAAGGACATCCTATTAGATCGACGGTTACAATGACTAACGACCCATGTATTCCGCACAGGGTCTTCACTTAGTGAACCTGTGACACATCACCTGTGTTTGTGGGATATTAAACTATACCCCTAACTTCAATATATATTGATAAATACCTCCAAAAATCCTTTTGTTCAACCCCCATCCCAATACATATTTTCAATAAAAGAAACCCCTATTTTTCCTAGATACTCCTCTCTATACCCCCCCAATACCTATAAACCCCATGATACCCACATCACCACCCCTTGATACCTACAATATATTCACTCTATTTTTCACAATTTAAAAAACCCAGTTATAAATGAACATTATAAGATATTGGTCAACAAGGTGAAGCCTATGTCGTATTCTGGTGGATGGTTGTTCCTTTATATGGACATTCATAGTTTGGTGATGTTTGTAAGGTCGAGGTATGAGATGAAAGCCATGATGGACCAGAGATAGAATTTTCAAATTGGGAGGTTCTTCAATTCATAGTGGAGCATGTGTTGTAGAAGAGAAGGTGTCAATGAAGACCTCAATTGATGGATATTAAGACAAGTACTTGCTAAGGGACAATGTTGGAGTATGTAACTCCTTGTATTAATCGTGTGTGAGGAGATTATGTTTGTGAAGTAGAGAACAATCTCGACGTGACTGGTTTGATCCTATAGTTTAGTAGGTTGTTAGATAGTTGGTTGTGAGAGAGATTCTCTCCAACTAAGAGTCATAGAATGAAGTAAAGTTGACATATTTTCTCAACTGATAGATTGAGTGATCAAGGTAGTTTTTCTATCTTGAGACAAACCTTCTTGTATTTATATGTATCATTACATTGATTCAATATAGAGCTCCTGACACATTGTTGTTGTGCAATACTTTATTCTTCCATCTTAATAATGTGGAACTACAAATTTAGAGGCAATAATGTTCTGCAAGGTTAATGGAAAAGGAAAGAATAATGCAACATTGAATGAGGAAGACCTAATAATTGAAAAGTCTAACACCAATAATGAAATATAATTTAGTGTCAATTGACTAGGAACTAAGTATTTATTTTATGTGGTTGAGTCTTTAAAAAATGGAAGAATTTGAGAGGGTTTAGCTCAATATGTATATTTGTCTCATAATTAGGGTGTTTTAGATTGGGAGTTGGGGAAGGTATTATTTTTGTAATGCTTGTTATTTAGGGATTTATTTTGTGAATGAAAAAGACAGGTATGTGTGTTGTTGGGAGTGTCTTAGTTGTAGGTTAATGAGTTAAAATAGGGAAGTTAGTTGTTGTTGAAGTTGGAATTTTTTTGTGTATAATTATGTGTATCTCTAAATAAAGAATAGTGAAGTATTTTGGGTGCACAATCTCCATTTTTGTTGTATTTTTTAGTTTTAAATAGAATTTTTGTATGTACCATTGGAATGTTTATATATTTGATTGAAACTGAGTTTCCATGAAAATTATGAATCTAATTTATATAGTTGTAATTGAGATATAGCTATAAGGGAAAAATGAGTTTTCATTTAAAATAAAATTCTTGTTTTACAACAAGAGGAAAGTAATTATCTGTTATAGTCTTTAAACAAACAAATTGAATATCAAACCCTCATTAATATTCTCTTTAATAGTTTTGACCATTCTTAATGAGTACAAATCATAATATCTTCCATGTATTGCATAAAAGGCCATGGATTTCTATTCAATGCTCTAAGCATGAAATATTTTATGATAGATTTCCAAAAGCACATAATGATTCATAGTAGTAGATATATATGAAAGTTTTTATGGATTATGCAAGACATAAATTTGTTTCATTCAAGTATAAATTATTGCACTGAGAATAGAGAGGTCCATTTACAACCTAGATATAGTCATGTTTGAAATGTTGGTAATGTTTATATGTAAGATTTAATATATATGATAGTAATATCAATATGTTATCCAATATAGATATAAAAATATAAATACAAGTATCTTTCAATATATGAAAGAGGGAAAATTGATATATACACCTAATATAAAATCTATTTGATAGATAGATAAAAGGAAAGATATAAATTTACACATAAATAGAAATATTATAAATATGATATTTTTATAGAAATAGTGTTATTCCTTTTTTTATTTACACTCTAGATTTTAAATGATAAAAAAAATTACACTACAAGATATTTGATCATTTTCAATGAATTGATAATTTTTAAGTTTTTTTTTTTCAAATATTCAAGAAGACAATGGCCACTATTTTTCAATGCTCATCTAACACTTATTTAATAAAAATAATACCATTCTCCTTAATTGATCCCTACATAAAAATGCTAAGATACATTCAACTTATTTTATAGTTGTATTCTAAAATTAAAAAATTTACATTTATTTCAATATATTGTTTTAAGGTCTAATAATAATTTTACAAATAAACTAAAAGCAGTTTTTCATATAAAATTCCTTTGAAAAATTGTAAAAATTTAACTAAATTTTAGGTAATCATTATTTACAAATAAACAAAAACATCTTTGGGTGATATCTTTGCAAACTTGGATGACAAAAATTAGAATCTTGAACAGTTTTTTTTCAAAAAGTCAAAGCTCAACATATTTACAGGTCTTATAATAATGTTGATAACAGGCTATCAAAGGAAACACTACTTTTGAATGAAGACAACATATATCTGTCAAAGGAATCAGATGGATAACATTAAATCTTTGAAAGAATGAATATCAATTCTTAGGGTACTCTATTAATAGACTGTGTTACATTGGAACATTTTTGTAAAATAATAATCAATCAAATGGAGATCATAAATTTTTTGTTTTTTTTGAATATAGGTATATTATATCAGTGTTGATTATATGATAAAAAGATGTAATGGAGACAGTGTTGATTATATGATAAAAAGATGTAATGGAGAAAAAAACTGAAAAGTTTTTAGACTGTATTTTGAAAAAAAGACAATTTATATTTATTCATATAATTGAAAAAAAACAAAAGCACCTTCTCAGATAAAAATTGCATATCTTTAATAAATTTTAGGTAATCATAAACAAAAGCACCTTCTCATATAAAACTCTGAAAAATTCAAAACTTTACAAAAGAATTTCTATTAATTCCTTTCGTTCTCTCTAAACCTGCTTGAGCATTGGGAGTAGATACAACCATATCAGGATCACACAGAACCGGCCATAGAAGATCAGACAAAACAGCGTGATGATCATAACAGTTGCACCCACACTGGCATTGTAACCCATGGCTGGACTGGTCCTCCTGTAGAAGCTATCAAATCCCTGTACATGTCTCCAACGTCTGGTACTGTGCCGCTTATCCATATACACAACCCTTGTGAACATTTTAGCTTTAGAGTTATGACGATGCTTGTGCTCATGATTGACATCATTACTTTTCTCCACATGTCCCAGGATCGAAACCCCAACAGCACCCTCACCGCTGTTTTTCTTCCCGATTTCCTCTGTGGCTCTCACCACAACCGGAATCCATCCGTTCGTTGAATCCACAAACCTCACCAGAGCCTCTGGCACACCAGTCTTCTGCGCAATATATTCTCTTTTGGTAGAGAGCTCGGAACAGACGCTCTCGAACTTGTCAAGCCCTCTGGTGGAATAAGGATTCGGCCACTTCTCATGCTTCTGCCGGGATCTGGGCTTCGGCGAGGCAGCGATTTCTTCTGCTTCGCCCTCCACTAATATTTTTCCGCAACGCATTAATTTCTTCCATCAAATGATCCTAGAACCAAGAGCACTAAAACCCAACTCAGAAAATAAATGAATTCATCTGTTTCCCAACATTAGCCAACCTGAAAACTCGCCATATTTTCTCTAATACCAACTTCATTTCCTTGGAATGGCTTGCTTCATTGAAGAATAGAAACCAGCTTACAAATTTATGGGCAATAGTAAATTATATAAGGATAAAAATATATAATAAAAATATACTTCATTTCTTTTGGAATGGCCTGCTTTCCAGTGAGGAATAGGAAACCAGCTCACAAATTTATGAGCAACAGTGAATTATATAATGATAAAAATATAAATTAAATGATTGTTTTGTCATCTTGTTTATATGTTCAAAAGGAGTGAGAATATTTCCTCTTTATTAATAAGTTTTGGGGTGAGAATATTTTCTCTTAATTTATTAAGTTATGGTGTTATAAATATTTTGAAATTTGATATTATAAATATTATGAAATTAAATGATAATATTTTTATAAATAAAATATTATAAAAAAAATTGATTTTGAAATTTAATGTTATAAATAAATATTGTGAAATTAAATAATAATGTTTTTATAAATAAATAAAATATTAAAAAAAAAGGTTTTTCATTGTAAATATTTTTAATATCATAAAAGTTACATGTTTTTTATTTTTATTAGCGTATAATTTTTTTTTTTTCTTATGAGTATAATTTTTTATAAGAGTTTGTTTAAAATAAAGGTTTTGAGTATGAAAAATTTATAGGAGTTTGTTTAAAAAAAGGTTTTTCATGGTAATTATTTTTAGTATTATAAAAGTTATATATTTTTTATTTCCATTTCATTGTAAAAATTAATAGAGTTTGTTTTTTATTAGGAATGTAAAAGTTATCTATTTTTTATTTCCATTTCATTGTAAAAATGAATAGGAACTTGTTTTTTATTAGCAATGTTATGTTTATTTGTCAAGTTAATTAAAATAAAGAAATATGTTTCATGTTTTAATTGAGAAATTAATAATATTTTAAAGTTTATGATTTAAAGTCAATTTCCAGTAGCACATTGAGTAAAGGTATGGGTTTTTTTTTGCAAGGCAACTCAAGTTCAATACCTTTATTGTGTGTTGAGTAATAAGGAGACATCCAAAAATAAAGTGTGCATGGTTGGTGGGCTGCTATCATCACAACTTAAATGCCCCTGGATTGTGGTTTCTAACAAAACTTTATGGTTTAAAATACATCAACTTTTAAATTTTCTATCTTTTTTATGCTACTATTTTTAAAATTTAATTATAATAATACATTTACTAATTTCAATATTCTAAATATTAAACTCTCTTTTAATATTTATTAATACATCCTAAAATCCTTAATTTTTAAGGGACTCTCTTAATGACATTTTATAACTTCTTAGCATTCATTGTTATGTGGAGAAATCCCCCAATATCCATGATCTAACAGAGAGTGTAGGATAGATAACAACAAAGTCTTCCACTATATCTACTAAATTTGATCCTAATTATGCTATGAGAAGAAAATGGATTAACTCAAACCTAATTCTCGATGGTTGTTCTTTTGTATTCCTAGATGATGTAGCTCCAAAGATCCAATTCCCTCTCCTACAATTTTCTTCCTGCACATAATATGACAAAAAACACCAATCTCAAGCCTCTTCAAGCAATAGGAATGTTGCATCTAGTCTAGATCTAACATGATCTACTCAAGGAAATAACATATCTAGTATTTATAACTGAATATGCCAACAATCTAAGGGGAAAACGATGCATATCTATATTGATAAGTGGAGACTAGTACATCAATCAAATATTACCTTGAGTCTTGATTGAAGCATCTCCTGGTTCCTTGCTCTAACTCCTCCTTGGCGCTCACAAGCTAGGAAGACTTAGATATGAAGGATGAAGGATTGTTGAATATCCTATGAAAGTCTAGAGCATGTGACTATTATTAATTGTTCCTCCCTATTTCACTAGCATCCAGAGTCTTAAACTCTCTCCATTCTCCTCTATCTCATTGATTTGGCTTCATTTTATACGAATTTAGACAATCTTGGATATAGGCTTCATGACATGTGAATTAGGTGGATACAAGTCATGGATAAGTTTGATGGCATGTGAACTAAGCACTTAGAACTCATAAATAGACTTGATGGCATGTGAACTAAGGAATTACAAGTGATGTAGAAGTTTCATGTTTGATTATGAGATTTTTCCAACCTATTATGATTTTTTCTCTATTATGAGTTATTTTCTCAAGTTCCATGCTCAATTATGAGCTTTTTCCAACTCACTATGAACTTTTGTTTCAATTATGATTCTTTTTTTCAATTAAAAAATAATATTTATTTCATAATTAAAATTGTGACAAAATAATTATATCTTTGTGAAATAATATGAGAATTTTACTCAATTATGTAATTTCATCCTCACACAATCTAATAATATCCTTGAAAAACCTATGGTAGAAAGAACAAGTAAAACATATTTCCCTTAAAGTACGAGGTTAGAAGAAGAACTAATGGTCAAAATACATTACAAAAATTTGTGATGATGAGTGGTGTAAAAAAGGAGCTTGTAGATCAAAAAACCAGTGAGTACCTTCAATCAATCACCAACCAAACATATATAGATCATCCTTGAGGTAGGAATACCCATACTTAGAAGAGAAACAAAGCATGACCACCAACACAATGTATTGGATATCCATGAAATGAAATGCAAGACCATGGCCACAAAAACGTACACGTTGGATCAGTTTCCTCAAAGAGATCATAGCTACAAGCAAGTAGATTGTGGATTTATGTCACACTATATATCAATGCACTCATACCAAGTGATATACTTCATGAAAACTTGGGAGGTGTAGCATGAATAAATTATGTTCCCCCAAAACCCAAGGTCTTTACCCCAATGGCAATGATACGATTCTACAACATGCAAATAGATGAGATGATGTTGAACATGGTAGAAACCATTTGATTATTGATCAATGATGAATACTATTAACATATATGAATGGACCCAAAGGTACCTAGTACAATCTAGTGAGTGTGAATAGGAGATTTGATATCAAACACTCATAGAATCGATTGATCAAGAGTCATTGATGTAAACCCACAGTCAATTGTGAGGAAACGTTCTAGTAAGGATTACAAGCTCCAAGTTACTAGCTAGTTTCTAGATCCCTTTCCTAGATAATGTTATAAATTTGATATGAAGATATTTGTCGAAGGGGGTATTCAATGTATCCCCTGTCAATTGATACAAAACATTGATTGAGAGATGTTGTGAAGAGATAGAATCACCAAATACAAGGAGAAAACTACAAGGAGAACACCTTATAGTAGAGGTTTTTGTAGAACCCCCCCCCCAAAATATTCCTTCTCTATTTATAGTGAAGGAAGTGTTGATGTTTAGATTGGTCAAGATCTAAAAAGCAACATCATGAGGATATAAATACCCCGCTGTGTTTTTATAGAGGTGATTCTCTTCTGTAAATGTATAAAAAATATAGCTTATTGTACTTGAATTAAATTTCTAAATGGGGAATACTACAAAGCAAACTCCGATATTTCAAAATATAAAGAAAAAATGAAAGGATATATATAAGAACATTCACATAAATAATTCCTGAGAGAAGGACCAACACTTTTTTCAAAGACTGAAATAAAATATAGACAAAGTATTATATAGCAATAAAGAAAACATAATATGAAAACAAGATATTCCTCACATCCATCACAACATGACAAAATTTGGTCACATTCGTAATACATAAAGATAAAGGTCCAAAATTATAGAGAACTTTAAAAGAGTTTTTCATTCATCAAAAAAGTGAATATGATAGGCAGATGATCTAGGTGGATATTGGTGGCTACCCACCTTTTCCAACTAGCTTAAAATAGTTTTCTGACAATTTTGGTAATTTACTATTTTTAACAGTTTTTAACTTTCGGGGCCATTTTGAGGGCCTAAATGAAGGTTTTTCGGGATCGATATCCTCAATAGTAATAGAATGCTCCAATTGATCCCACAAAATGAATCTCCTCGATGATACCTTTCCAACATGCTATCGTGTGCCCCAAACAGAGATCGTATGCCAAAGTTACGTCCCCAGGAAGTTGATACACCAAACTACCCAAAATGGGGTCTACAAAACTGTTAGATTTTCATCTTCCAGGGTTAGGGTTTTGGATTTTCTTTATGATAAAAAATACTTTGGAGCCTCATTTTAAAATCATCTTCTTGTGAATGCGAGTAGCGGACACATCTCTTCTTAGAGATAAGCTGTCACCATTCTAAGGAGTCTTTCACTCTGTATTTTTATAGTCTTTGTACATTTTCGCTCATTAATAGAAAATTGTGTATTAATGTATCTCTTTGTTTATTTTTGCATATCTAATATATGTATGTTATATTATTGGATATCCGAGATATATCTGTACATTTCTTTATTATATCTCAGCTCTCATTTCGTGCCGAAAATAATTTGGATCAGTGGTATCAGAGTAGGTTGCTCTTGATCATTTTTCAGTGCATGTCCTCAACGAGGTCCCAGTATATAAAGTTGGGTCTCAATCTTGTCTCTCTTGAATAAAATCACTCTCGCACATCCAATAAACCCTCCATGGTGAAAGATAATAAAAATGACAAAGTAGACAATTCTATTAATCTATTGCTTGAGCAAGCTCTCACGCGACAGAGGGACGAAATGATGGGGAATTTTTCCCACATCCTTCAATGCCTGTTGATAAAAACATGTGCGTTTTCATCAAGAGACCACTTTGGAATTACCTCTCATTTCAAGGTACAGGTTAATTTTGATATTCCCATATTTTAAGGACATATATATGCAGATGCCTTAGAAAAATGGTTAAATCTGCTAGAAGGTTATTTCTCTGTTCATAATTTCTCCGACAGGGAAAAGATCACCTTCACACTCCTTAAGGCTCTCCCCCATGTCAAACAATGATGGGAAAATTATTGGAAGAAAATTTCCACAGAAGAGTCTAGAATATATGGGCCCAAGCCCACTTGGGATTTTTTTGTGGATGCGGTAAAAGAATAGTATTACCCTGTTGGAAACTATGAGGAACAATACATGAGATCGACCACACTGCAACAAGAAAGGGGACAACCAGTTTTGAAGTTCACCAATACCTTCTATACCTTCTGCACCAAGTTGGGTATCAAAGACTTTGAACGACATTTGGCTCTGAAATATCGTGGGGCTCCACACAATCACATCCAGATTGAAATGGATTTTCTAGACATCTCATCACTTGGTTCTGCTTATCGATATGTTGTTAAAATTGAGTAAAATTTTAAGTACTTGAAAAAACGGGAGTTCAGGTCTGCAAATCCGTAACAACCAAAGTATTGTAAATACAACCCTAACAAATAACATCCCAAAAACTAGTCCAAGCCACAAGAAAAGAAGGGTCACGAAGGGACGAAGGACACTGGAAAATGGTGTGATTTCCATAAAATCACCTAGGAAAACATTGATGAATTTCTCTAAAAATAATCATTGATGGCCGAGATAAAAGACAAGGAGTCGAACCCAGATTCAGAATTTGATTATGAAAATACTGATACAAGACAGATCATCGACGCAGACCCCACTGCTATTGTCGTGACCACACCAATTCAACTTGAAGAACCAACATATTATGAAGAGGGGGAATGCCTTTTTCATTCACAGATGTGGGTGAAGGGTACCCCACTGCATTTTATTGTTGATAGCGGAATCCATAAGAACCTCATCTCAGTAGAGGTCATCAAACAGTTGGGTTTGTCGACAAAACCACACCTGGAACCATACAACATTGGGTGGCTTCGCGAGGGATGAGATCTTCATGTCATCCAACAATATTGATTGTCATACGACATTCAACCCTTCAAGGAAGAGGTAGTATGTGATGTTTCCACCTCAATGTCTATGATTTTCTCTTGGGCCAATCATATATGTGGAAGAACCATGTTATTTATGAGTCTCGACCTTGTACTGTCATTGTTACTTTGGGGGGTCATCTCTACAGGATACCAGAGGTAATTATGAATATTGTCCCACCTAAATAGTGACGCAAGGTAGTATCTCATACTACAAAATTCAACTTCTTCATAGTCTATTCAAAGCATGAACAAAAAAACACCACTGCAGCCTCAGTCCAAGCACCTTCTATCCAACAGAAGTGGGTTGAAAAGATTGCAACAAAGTGTAAAGATTCCTTCTGCACACATGTATCTCATGTAGCCAAAATAGTTAAAAAGGTCCAACCCTTCCAGCCACAGGTTCATGACAACCTTCAACAAGCTAAGCAATGCAACTTCTCCAACAAGGAAAGCATCCCATCAAGATGCAGATTCAACAAACGCTTTTCCCTCCCCCCCATGCACTCAACACAATGGATACCATTGATTCCTAAGGAGGGAGGATTGATCTAGGTGGATATTGGTGGCCACCCACCTTTTCCAACTGGCTCAAAACAATTTTCTGACAATTTTGGTCATTTACTATTTTTAGCAGTTTTTAACATCTGGGCCCATTTTGAGGGCCTAAATGAAGGTTTTTAAGGATATAGAATCTCAAAGATATCATAAGGCTCTGATTGAGCTCCCAAAATGAATATCCTCGATGATACCTTTCCAACAAGATATCGTGCGCCCCAAACGTAGATCGTATTCCAAAGTTATGCTCCTGGGAAGTTGATACACCAAACTACCCAAAATGGGGTCCACAAAACTATTGGATTTTCATCTTCTGAGGTTAGGGTTCTGGATTTACTTTATGATAAAAAGGCCTTTGGAGCCTCATCGTAAATTCATCTTCTTGCGAATGCAAGTAGCAAACACATCTCTTCTCAGAGATAAGATGCCACCATTCTAGCGAGTCTTTCACTCTGTATTTTTACAATCTTTGTACATTTTCGCTCATTAATACAAAATTGTGTATTATTGTATATTTGTGTTTATGGTTGCATATCTGATACATTTATTTTATATTATTGTATATCCAAGATATCTCTATACATTCCTTTATTATAACTCCGCTCTTATTTTGTGCCAAAAATAACTTGGATCAGTGGTATCAGAGAAGGTTGCCCTTGATTATTTTTTAGTGCATATCCCGGATGAGGTACGAGTATATAAAGTTGCATATTGATCTTGTCTCTTTTGAATACAATCTCTCTTACACGTCCAATAAACCCTCCATGGAGGAAGAAAACAAAAACGACAAAGAAGACAATTCTATTAATATGTTGCTTGAGCAAGCTCTCATGCGACAGAGGGACGAAATGATGGAGAATTTTTCCCACATCCTTGAACATCTGCTGATAACAAAATACATGTTTTCATCAAGTGACCACTTTTTAAGTACCTCATTTGTCATGGTAGAAGTTAATTTTGATATTCCATATTTGAAGGAGATATAGATGAGGATGCCTTAGAAAAATGGTTAAATCTGCTAAAAGTTTATTTCTCTATTCATAATTTCTTCGACAGGGAAAAGATCACCTTCGCACTCCTTAAGGCTCTCCCTCATGTAAAAAATTTGTGGGAAACTTATTGGGAGAAAATTTCCACAAAGGAGTCTGGAATATATGGGGCCGAGCCCACTTGAGATATTTTTGTGGATGCGATAAAGGAAGAGTATTACCCTGTTGGAAACTATGAGGACCAGTACGTGAGATGGATGACACTGCGGAAAGAAAGGGGTCAAGTAGTTCCAGAGTTCACCAATACCTTACATACCTTTTGCACCAAGCTGGGTATCAAGTACTCTGAATGAAATTTGGTTCTGAAATACCATGGGGCTCTACAAAGGTACATCCAAACTGAAATGGATTTTATATACATCTCATCACTCGGTTCTGCTTATGATATGTTGTAAAAATCGAGCATAAATTTAAGAAGTAGAAAAAATGGGAGTTCAGGTCTGCAAATCCACAACAGCCAAAGTATGATAAAGATGCCCCTAACAAACAACATCTTGAAAATCAGTCCAAGTCACAGGAAAAGAAGGGTCACAAAAAGATGAAGGACACTTGAAAATGGTGTGATTTACACAAAATTCCTCGGCACAACACCGATGAATGTCACTGAAAACAATCATTGGTGGCCAAGATAAAAGAGAAGGAGTTAAACCATGATTCAGAATTTGATTATGAAAACACCGATATAAGACAGATCATTGACACAGACCCCATTGCTATTGTCATGACAACAACAATTCAACCAGAAGAACCAACAGATTTTGAAGAGGGGGAGTTCCTTTTTCATTCACAGATGTGGGTGAAGGGGACCCTGCTACATTTTATTGTTGATAGAGGAAGCCATAAGAACCTCATCTCAACAAAGGTCATCAAATAGTTGGGATTGTCGACAACACCACACTCACAACCATACAACATCGGGTGGCTTCGCCAGGGATGAGATCTCCATGTCAGCCAACAGTGTTGATTGTCATACGACATCCAGCCCTTCAAGGATGAGGTATTATGTGATTTTTTCCTCCTGGATTTCTATGATGTTCTCTTGGGCCGACCATATATGTGGAACTGCGATTCTATTTATGAGTCTCGACCCCGTAGTATCATTTTTACTCTTGGGGGCCATCTCTACAGGATGCCAGAGGTAATTTCGACTATTGTCCCACCTAAACAATGTTGCAAGGTAGTATATCATACTACAAAATTCAACTTATTTATTGTCTATTCAAAGTGTGAATAGGAGAACACCACTGCATCCTCAGTCCAAACACCTTCTATCCAACAAAAGAAGGTTGAAAAGATTGCAAAAAAGTGTAAATATTCCTTTTTCACACAGAAATCTCATGTATCCAGACTAGTTAAAAAGGTCCAACCCTTCTAGCCACAGGTTTGTGACAACTTTCAACAAGCTAAGCAACCCAACTTCTCCAATAAGGCAAGGAGCTCATCAAGATGCAGATTCAACAAATGCTTTTCCCTCTCCCCTGGGAACTCAACGCAATGGAGAAAAATTATTCCTAATGAGGGAGGATTGATCCAGGTGGATATTAGTGGCCAACCATCTTTTCCAACTTGCTCAAAATAGTTTTCTGACAATTTTCATAATTTACTATTTTTAGCATTTTTTAACTTTTGAGGCCATTTTGAGGGCCTAAATGATGGTTTTTTGGGATATATATTCTAAATTATATCCAAAGTCTATGATTGATACCCCAAAATGAATCTCCTCGACGATACCTTCCCAACGAGATATCGTACGCCCCAAATGGAGATCATATGCCGAAGTTATGCCCCCGGGAAGTTGATACACCAATCTACCCAAAACGGGGTCCACAAAATTGTTGGCTTTTTATCTTCCAAGATTAGGGTTTTGGATTTCCTTTATGATACAAAGGCCTTTGGAGCCTCATTGTAAAATCATCTTCTTGTGAATGGGAGTAGCAGACAGATCTCTTCTCAGAGATAAGCTTCCACCATTCTAGAGAGTCTTTCACTCTGTATTTTTATAGTATTTGTACGTTTTCACTCATTAATAGAAAATTGTGTATTATTGTATCTCTGTGTTTATGGTTGCATCTATGATGCATTTATGTTATACTATTGGATATCCGAGATATCTCTGTACATTTCTTTATTATATCTCTGCTCTCATTTCGTGCCAAAAATAATCTGGATCAACGCACTTTGAAAATATCATTCTCCTAAACTTAAAGTTTGAGAAATAATTGAAATTACACCCTGAAGTAGTTCCCTTGCGAGTTCCAAAATAAATAGTCCATTTTACAAATAAATAAAAGCATTTTTTTTTCCAAATGGACTGGGATGAGAATTTTGTGGACCATAAAAGAAAGTGTAACAGGGATGGGCCTGGAATAAGAAAAAGGAAACACTTAGAGATTGGTTATGGGTTCTCAAGAGACCAAAAATACACAATTGGATGATTTCTAAACAAGAATTATAAAGAATAGGAGACTTTGAAATACGACCAATTTACTGACTGTGATGGATTTCTTCCTCGTTATCTGCTAGCTAAGGTGCCTTTTGTATTCTCCTTCGTTGGAATATCTTAACTGGTTGTAACTAATCTTCTTGACTTGGTTCCCTTATTTTAGTTAAGGTATTATTTAACCAATTTTCAATGAAATCTCTCATTGGTGCAACAATTATTTCCTACATTACTCTTCTATCAAATAAAAAACTTTCCAAATCTCAGAAATCAATTGAAAGTTGATATACTATATCCCCAATATCTTCATTTTCTTTTATATATCTAACTAACCAACTTTCAACTTCTAACTTTGAATACTCGGTCAAACTATTAAATCTCTCAACTAATGTAGATTTCAATAATTCCAATTTTTCTTCGAATTTCTCCTTTGACACAACAATTGAATTTAATACAAACTTTGGATATTCAAATTCTCTAGATGTTCCTACGATATCCAATTCAATTAATTTTAGATATGACTCTCCCCTTTTTACACTTATAGTGTCACAATAGGCCATTATTTCCTTAATACAATTTATTATTTTGATCCAACACGCTTCGAGTTGCTTTATACGAATATGGGAGGGAAAGTCCTCTTCTTTTATTTTAAAGTCACTCATACTTCAAACATTCATAGAAAATATAGTAATATCCCATTTATAGAACTCCTTGTCATTTTTAGATCAACTTGTAGGTACTTTCTTAGGTTGTTTATTCTTGATCCCAAAGAAATTAAATTATTTGTTAGTTCCCATGTCTCAAGAATTAGAGACATTCTTTTCTTAATCCTTTCTCCAAAATATATTCTAGTAGTAGCAAGTAAACTTGATGTCCCTTTTAATCTTGAATTGGATTTTGGTGTTCCCTCAAGACTCTTCCATGGATGCATTGTATCAATTGGGATGGAGAATATGGGAAGGGGTATTACAACACTTTATAATTCTTTAATCATGTCTTTTAGGATGGAATTTTCACTTTTCATTTCTCCAATTTACATCTTTAGGGATTCACCCATTGCTTCATGGATCTGTACAAATCTAGAAAGTAGAACTCCATTTAGATCAATCTCTGAGCTCAAATTTCCTTGAATCTCTTTATTTTTTTAATAAAAAAGTTTAAATATCAATTTCTTTGAACCTTTATCGAATAAGGAACGAGGCAAAGTCAGGGATTCTTCTTCAAATAGAACCAACTCTTGTGTGACCAATTCTGTTGTAAATTATCTAATTTCCTAAATCCTATATCTTCTTGTTTTCTCAATAGCATGTGTCTGAGCATTCTGGATATTGCCTTCCTCTTCTATGAATAAGAATGTATTAGAAAATGGGACATTGTAGCCCATATAAAGCATATGTTTCATGAATAGCTAGTTAGGGTCGAAGTATTTGACTTCATATGATACCTTTCAATTAAACTGATCAAATTGAACTAAAAAATCATCGATATTTGTAGTACTTTTCAATGTTATTTCTCCAATTTTCCAAGGAAAAGGAATAAATTTCCTTTTTCTCTTTTCGTGAAAGAAATGTGCCCAAAATCTATACTGTTTCCATACTTCTACTACATACATATTATTAGACACATAATATGGGATATATGTGAGTGTTTCACGAGAACATTAAATCCTGATGATATTGAAACATTCCATTGCTTTGAAACTTCTTTTTTTATCTAGAAATGATGTTGCTTCTAGAGACAATCTTGATGTATTTGATCCAAAAATTAATCTCTTAAAAGAAGAAATAAATAAATGATGTACTTCATAAAAATAACACATATTGTTTTTCTTCCATAAGCTGGGGTACCACATTTGAACTGGATCAATTTTACAATTGACTTGTTTGAATAAATGCAGTCCTTTGAAAACATGATAGTAAGTAATGCAAAGATTGTTGGAGTTACTTCACACACACCTAGTATTTCTTTTTCCTAAAGTTTTTCCTATGTTTATTAGTCTTTATCTAGTCTCCTAAATTTTAGGGAGAGTATTCCTCTAAGAGAATATTCTCATCAGTTTTCACTTCAGTTTGACTAGTTGAGTGGAGTCTAGATGTTGCATTGGTTTTGTCACCATGCAACATTGGGATCATCGCCATCTAATGCACATTATCCTTAGTATCATCACTAGCTAATGCACATTATCCTTGGTATCATCACCAGACTAGCACATTAACCATGATTCCCTCATCCCCTCCTCACTTCACTTTGTTTCAATCAGTTAACTGAAGACTGGTAGACTAGTTAACTCAACTAGGTGGCAGTTCACTCTTGTAACTACATGAGAGACTAGACTAGGTGACAATTCACTCCTGTAACTATTGGTGTGTGTCCAGATCACTCTATACCACCACTATGTCTCATTGGCTTCACCTCCAGTGCACATTGGTTTAGTTATACATAGCATATCATGTGTAAATTATTCATTATTCATTACGGTTAATGAGAATTCTTCCATTATTTCTCTCTTGTTTCCTCTTTCTCAATTTTTCTCTGCAAATGTGTGTGTTATTTTCTAGCTAGATCTGTTATGTGCAGGTTCAACACATTTACATGGTATCAGAGCCGATGGACTTCTAAGAAAAATCTACACCAAATTATTTTTGCAGGTACCAAAGATTGAAGACTACGGAAAAATGGAATTCCCAAAAGAATTCATTCTTACACCTTACAATTACTTTGCATGGAAGGAGAGAATAATCATGCATCTCTAAACCAGAGGATTGTACAGGTTAAACTTGAATAGAGAGACAAAATTGACATCAGCCATAGAAAAATCCAAGTATCTAAATCGAATGGATGAAGCATTCAGAACAATTTGTAGTCTCATCTCTCTCGATCTCTTTTTCACATATCTTCCTGTAAAACCCCCAATGAAGCCTGGACCACCTTGGAAGGGATCTTTGGAAAATAGGATGAGATGAAGGGACTTGCTCGATGTGGAATTACTCACATTGGATCCAAAAAGCTTCGACAATCTCCAAGATTTCTTTACAAAACACAAGGATTTATTGTCACAACTCAAATCTTGTGGGGTTGATAAATTTAAGGAGGAGAATCAAATGGTTCTCACCATTCTCTCCAAACTTGGTCCTGAATTATCTATGTTCATATACACATTTCATTCAGTCAAATTCGCCTCTGGAGCCATCTGGAATATTCCTTCTCTTGAGGAATTTCTCGAATCCCTGACACAAGAGCAAACGAAGCTCATCAACATGGGAAAAATCAAACACCCAAAGACACATGCACTTACTGTGAAATATGGAAGCCATCAATATCATAAATATAAATATAAATACAAAATTAAAGCTCATTCAAATCCGAACAAGGAAGGGTACTCAAATCCCTTCACCGATGCCTCTGGATCCAAAGGTGGAAAGGGAATAAAAGGGGAGAAATGCACATACTTCCATAAAGGATTCCATCCAAAATCTTCTTGCATGAAAAGAAAAATAGATATAATGACTCAAATACTTCATAAAAATAACCTTGTAGATCTCATCCCCAAGGGTGCTAAGAATAAGAAGCCAAAATATCAGAATCCCAAAAATGAAATTCTAGTCATGCCTTGATTGCTATCAACTCTTCTCTCGATGCTTGGATCATAGATTCAGGAGCATCACATCACATGGATTCCATAAAAGAAGTCTATTCTTCATTAGATGCATGCAAAGGTTCTCCTATTATGATGGGTGACAACTCTCCAGTCGAGGTCGCCGACAAAGTAAGGATTGAACTCACCAATGAAAGCTTCGAGAATGTGTTGCACATTCCCAAACTTTTCGTCAATATTCTCTATGTGTATCAGATGAAAAATTCCGGCACCAAAAAGAAATTCATATGCACACCTAGTGCCGTGGACATCTATGACATGAAAACCAATTCCAGGGTTGCTACCGGTGAGGTAAATTATCAATCCAGATTGTATACATTTTCTGAATTTATTGAACCAGATTTTTCTTTATTGCTTACCCATGCTGATGAAAGTAGTAGGATATGGCACACAAGGTTTGAGCATTTGAATTTCAGACATATGAAATAGATTAGAAAGTAAATATTGGTTTATGGTCTACCATACATCCATTTCTCCAAAGGAATTTGTGAGGGATGTGTTCTTGGAAAACACCCTCAAGAGAAATTCGACAAAGGAAAGACTCAGATAGCTTCCTCTCCTTTAGATCTGATCCATAGTGACCTCATGGGTCCTTTTCTGCATCCATCAATCAACAAAGTGAGGTTTGTTCTCATTTTTGTTGATGATTTCTCACGTTTCACATGGATTTAGTTTCTCAGGAAAAAATATGAGGTCTTTCAACACCTCAAATATTTTAATCCATTGTTGACACACAGTCCAGAAAGAAAATCAAAGTCCTCCGAAATGATAACAGGGGAGAGTATGTCAATCATGAGATCCATAATGTTTTTCATGAGGAAGGGATTCATTTGCAACACACAATTCCCTATTCTCCGCAACAAAACAGAGTTGCTAAGTGGAAAAACAGATCTCTATAACAGATGGAATCTTGCATGCTACATGCAAAGTCACTACCATAGAGACTATGGGCCGAAGCACTTAATTTTTCAATATACATCCAAAATATATCTTCCCATAGATCTGTCAAGGATCAGAACCCCTACAAGGCTTGGAGAGGCCTCAAACCAGAAGTGACCCACTTTCGTATTTTCGGTTCATGTGCATGGGCCCAAATTCCCTTTGAAAAGAGGAAGGCACTTGATCCACAAATCATAGAGTGTATCTTTGTTGGATACCCTGACAGTGTGAAGGGATACAGACTTATCAATATTTCCTCAGACTGACTCATCATTGAGCGAAGTGTCCAATTCGAGGAAAGTATTTCACATGTACCTCAATAGCTGCATGCATCTACACCTTTATTCTTCCACTTGTCTGAGATGATGAGCATGCACATGTCGAATATTCTTTAGACGAGAGTTATTATTCATAGGATTCAGATGATCTAGATACCAATCCAATATAGTCATATGCAGAGTCAATGCATCCATATGAAGATGCAAAGCTAGAGCAGAGGCCTAAGTGGGCCCAAAGTACTCTTCAGGATGCAGGGGATCTTGTTGTTGATCCAACCGATACTAGGAGGATTGGATCTGATTTCGAGGAGCCTCCTATTGCGCTCATTTCCACTAAACCATTTCTCTCCAGGCATATTTTCTTGGTTCAATCTTCAAATCCATAGTATTATGGCGAGGATGCTGGAAATCCATTTGGGGAATCTACCATGTAGGAGACATACAACTCCCTCTTTGAGAACCATACTTGGGATCTAGTTCCCCTTCCTTTTGGAAGGAAACTTTATAGATGCATATGGGTCTATAGGACCAAGAGCACAATGGATGGAAACATTAGTAGATACAAAGCCAATATTGTTTCCAAAGGATTTCAGTAGGTGCATGGCATTGACTATGATGAGACATTCGCTCCAGTAGTGAAGATGGATTCCATATGTTTGGAACTTTCCATTGCGGCAGCCAAGGGATGGTAAGTTCATCAAATGGACGTGAAGAATGCATTTCTTCATGATGATCTCTTTGAGGAGATCTATATGGAGCATCCCCAAGGATTTATGTAGGATTCCTCTTTGGTCTGTTGACTAAATAAGTCTCTTTATGGCCTCAAAAAGGCTTCGAGGGCATGGTATGCCAATATGGACTCCTACCTGTTGTCACAGAACTTTGTAGGTTGTAAATCATACCCGAATGTCTACATGCTCAGGACGACTAATTCACTTCTACTCTTAGTTCTGTATATTGATGATTTTTTGATCATCGATTGCTCAATTTCAACGATTTCTACATTCAGGAGGATTCTACATGATAGGTTATTGATGACGAACATGGGTCCACTACACTTCTTCCTTGGACTCAATATCAGTCAGTATGCATCAGGCATCAAACTATCTCAGGCCAAGTATATATGAGATATTTTTGAGAGATTTCACATGACAGGTTGCAAGTCTGCTCTGACTCCTTTCCTATCAGGAGTCAAACTTGAGGATGGGTGGGACACTCCAATAGTTGACATCACACTATACAAACAACTAGTGGGGAGCTTGTTGTCTCTCACACAATCTAGGCCATACCTCTCCTATGCATTTGGCATAGTTTCCAGGTTCATGCAGGAGCAACATGAGATACATTGGAAGGTTTCAAATCATATCCTTCGATATGTATATGGAACCATCAACTTTAGGATTCATTATGCAACAGACTCTACATTAGATCTCATCGGGTTCACTGATTCCGACTGGGCAGGCGATAACACTGATCACAATTCCATATCTGGTTACTCACTGAGTCTTTGTTCCAGGCCTATCTATTGGTCGAGAAAAAAGTAGATTGCTATTTCTCTTTTTTAAGCCGAGGAAGAGTACAAAGGGGTAGTTAACATAACCATCCAAGCTATATGGATACAACACTTTCTCACTGAGTTGGGAATTTAGTTTCATTGGTCGATCATCATCTGGTGTGACAACCAGAGAACTCTAAAGTTTTGTAGAGATCTAGTTCAGAGGAAATGGACGTAGCACATCTAGATCCACATTCACTACATCTAGGACTTAGTACATGAGGGGATCATCGACCTACAATTTTTTCCTTCAACAGAACAGACGAGATACATGTTCACCAAGACCTTTATTGAGTAGAGGTTGCATTCTCTATGAAGTCATCTTGGAGTGAAGGACACAGTTGCATAATAATTGTCAGTTCTTCTTTTTATATACATTGTACGTTGAGCGGTGTTTTTTTCCATGAACTTGTCCCTCATCCCTCACTTTATTTCAGTGTATCTTTTTGTATTTGAGTACCTAACATGGCCTCATTGCTGAAACCCATTCTTTATTTTCACCATAGTGATGTTCATGGGGGGTGTTGGAGTTATTTTAGACACACCTAAGATTTATTTCTCCCAAGGTTTTTCCTATGTTTATTATTATTTATCTAGTCTCCTAACGTTTAGGGAGAATATTCCTCTAGGATAATATTCTCTTCAGTTTTCACTTCAGTTTAACTAGTTGACTAGAGTTTAGATGCTACATTGGTTTTGTCACCATGCAACATTTGTATCATCACTAGATAATGTGAATTAGCCTTGGTATCATCCCCAGACTATCACATTACCCATGATTCCCTGATCTCCTTCTCACTTCACTATGTTTCTGTCAGTTAACTTAAGACTGGTAGACTAGTTAACTCAACTAGGTGGCAGTTCACTCCCGTAACTACCTGAGAGACTATGCTAGGTGGTAGTTCACTCCTGTAACTGTTGGTGTGTGTACAGATCACTCTAGACCAGCAATATGGTGCATTGGCTTCACATCCAGTGTGCATTGGTTGAGTTATACATAGTATATTATGTGTAAGTTATTCATTATTCATTACGGTTAATGATAATTCTTACATTCTTTCTCTCTTGCTTCTTGTTTCTCAATTTCTCTTTGCAAATGTGTGTGGTATTTTATAGCTAGATATATTATGTGCAAGTTCAACACATTTACAAATATTAGCTATGAGGACATGGAATTTTTTTTATTCTTGCTCAAGTTTGATAATTGAAAACATAATTCATTAGAGATTATATTTTCCCAATCGAACACTTATTTTTCATGGATAGAAAAATATAGGATATACAGAGATAGATGAGTAATGGTAGTCATATATTATTTTCTGGCTACCCTAGTGAATAACCAAACGATTTTTGGATAAGGGTTTTTCAACGAACCATCCTGGATAGTTGATATGTCTTTTGGAACCATTTTCAGGTCGTCAAGATACTCTTGCAAAAGCTCCAATCCAATATTTTTTGATCTTAGAAAATATTTTTCTTCATCCTCTTTAAAAGTCATTATTGGCTCTGGAATCCTAAGAATTATTTTGAAGACTGAAGGATTTAAATAAATAGGCGATTGTCCCTAAAGCTAAATTATTCTATGGTTATTATCGAACTTGTCTATGTACCATAAAATGAGTTTTCTAAAATAAAAAAATTCTAGAACACAACCTGCTTGAGCAATCCTTGATGTCCAAATTTGGTTCAAATTCCTCTACTAATGAAATAATGATGAATAATACTTGTGTTGGATGTATGGGATGACCTGGGTTCTACCTTAGTTCTCCAAAAAAACCATAGAAACCATTGTCCCCTCTGGTAAACCAGAAGGAAACACTACGCACAAAGTGCACAACGCAATCTCACCCGATATGGCTTATGGGTGATTACATGACCTAAGTGTCTTCAATAATGGAAGGGATGGAACTCATGGGAATGTTAGGAATAATATTTCTTCTTTTATTTCAACATTCATTCTACCATACAATCATTCATTATATCTACCATTCATTTAACCCTTAATATCCATTCTTTGGGAAATAACATGAACGTTGTAAATTAACCTTAACAGATTCATATATTCATTCAACATAATAAGAATATAAAAGAAATAGATAAGTAAAACACACATGAAGACACCATATTTTACCTTGGTTCACCCCCCCTGGGATACATCCACAAATATCTTCTGCTTATTTATTATTCTTCATAAAAAATTCCCGCATTGCGCGAATTACATCAAAAGTATAGAAATGGTGAGGTTGACCAATGTCACACCAATATCCATAGATTCTGAACTAAACCTCTATTATACTCCATAAGTATCCATTATCTCCTCAGTTATCCAACCAAAACTGATTCTTTGACTCAAAGCATATCAAAGACTCAAGACACAAAAAGGTCCTCCAAGGTAATACATAAGTTCTCAAGTGATTGACACATCCTATCTACCTCATACATCATATTTATACAAAAATATGGGTAAAAAACCTTTACATTGACTACCAAAACCCTAATTCTAAGTGGACTCAACTTTTACACATTCTAACTTCCTTCGCGCGCTAATCCACAATTATGTTGCACTTATTTTTCTTTATTCCCACCGTAGGTTTCTTCTTTGGTCCATTCTGCCTTTTTTGTTGTGCTCTTTCCTCATATTTTTCTCCCAAAATAGCATGGTCCAACAAGCTCCCAACACTAACCTATGGGTCATCTCGAGCCACTCAAGAAGTGTGTGCCTCATGCACCATTTTATCCAATGCTTGGAACTTATTTGTGAGTTCATCAACTTGTTTCTTCACCTACACAATCTTTCTTGTCAAGGTCTCCACCACCTGTATTGTTATGTGCTCCTTCGACACTTCTATACTTTCGAGTGCACCTGTTATAGTATTCATTTCTCTGTTTCCAACTCTATTATCATTTTCTCTTCTTGTTCCTATAGTGGATCCAACTAATCATGTCTTGTATATTTTTATCCTTGGATTGTCTTCAACTCTTCTTTCATATACTTCATTTCCTCCATGGCCTTTATTCGCTTTAATATAATCATTTACTTCTGCCTTTGCTTTAAATATTGAACTGTGATGTTTACTGTCGCTTCCCTCTGATCCAACTATTGGATCCCTTCTTCTTCTTCCAGGATCGTCCATATACATTCAGTCTTCTCATAGAGTTGTGCTACTTATTTCACCTCCAGCACGATGATATCCATGTGTTATGTTGCTTGTTGCTCCGTTTCTGATATGACCTATGGAAGGGTAGCATGTGTTAGATTTTTGGAAAATTATATTATCTCCTACTTATAACTATCCATAATCCGTGATATCCTTTGTATATTTTCTTTTATGCTAGGCTCTTCTTCTAGTGCACTATATGGAATGGATTGAAAGACTTCCTTAAGTCTTTGTTCTAGATTCTCTACGTGTTGTTTTTCTTCCTCTCACTCAATCTTCACTTCTTTGAGATCTATCTCTAATACCTCCTTCTCCTCCTTAGATGTATCCACATTTGTTGCATCTATCCTAGTCCTTGACTGTAATTCTTATGCAATGCTCATCTGCAACTTATACAATGCTTTGGTTGGAATCTTGGACAAATCCAAGTAGAACTATTCTATGTCCTTTAGTTGTTTCTGTGTTGTTCCCTGATCAATATGAAGCATCTCGTGAGTGATATGGAAAATGTTACTTCCCATTACCATTTTCTATATTTCTTTTGGAATATGCTCCTGCTAGGGTGAGTCTTTCTACTATTTTGTTCCTTTCTATTATGTTACAATAATATGGAGGCTTTCCAAAGTCTCCTTGACCTCCATCAATTTTTCCACAATTTCTTCTCTCTGTGACTCTGTGATGTAGAGTTCTTATTCTCCTCGGTCTTGCACCTTATCTGCTACTAACTCTTCTTCATCCTAAGTTATGGTGAGCTAAGGGGGATTCTTCTATGATTTCATATCCTTCCTCTATTCTCCTATATGCATGGTTGATTTCCTCTTTGGTGGTATTTTTGTCTATGCTGGAATATTTTTTTCTTGGGTTGGGATGTCATATTTCTTCCACACTCCCCCGTTTTTTATTTTTGTGCACTCAGTTCTTAGCACTCAGGCCCTTGGTATCATTTCCTTGTTCCTTGGATTCTTTGATGTCATCACACTTTCTATCCACTGTGAGGCTTTTCTGGTATTGGTTGTTGGGCTACTAGATTTATGTGTTGTGTCAACTTCTTCTTTTTCTTTTCTCTTTAATCCTTTCTTGACAGCTACTGGTACCTTCCATTGATCTAGCCATTATTTTATTACCCATTAGACTTCTTTGGTTGTGATGAAATACTCCATCTTTAACCATGTCTTATTAGGGGCTCTTTTGGCTTGTATCCATATATTATTCTTGGATTTCTTGAAGTTGGTTATTCCTTCATTTTCCTTCATCACTTCAGGTGAAATCCTCCTTGTATATGAAATTTTATCTTGCATCTCCTGTATGTACATGCCAAAAATTCTTGCATTGGCTTTCCTCTACTTAGGGCTGGTGTTGCGTCGCAAGGTTTCATATCTTATTGCGCAACACATTTCTCTTTTCATAAAAAAATGTTGAGTATTTTAGTTTTTCCCATGCCTCCAAGGCTATCAAAATCAACAACCAAGAGTAGTGGAACTCTGTTCTAGCATCCTACGCATCTTTGTAGTCTTCTAAGAATAGGTTGAGAAAATACAATTCCCAACTGAGAATTGTTCCCTTCGCTCACTACATGGCTATTGCAACCACCCCTGCACGTGCCTCTTCCGTATGAAACTTTCATAATAGCTTACAAGCCATCAATTTAGTCGCAAATATGGTGGATGAGTCATTGATATTCTTCATTATCATAACTCTGTTTCCTCTGTCATTGCCAAATTGGTCTTTGAACTTCTTTGCAATCACCTTTTCTTTTGTCTTATCATCTAAAAACTCTTCTGGTTTCATTCCATCAGTTGGTAGCCCTATAATCTTAGAGATTAAATCTACGTCAATGGGGATGGGTCTGTACATCCACAAAAACTCTCCATGAACTCGTGCCAATAGTCGTTTGATGAAGGCATTGACATCCCTCCCCCTACCAAAGTGTGGGATCTCCAATAAATTCATAATGTCTGTGTTATAAATGCATGTGATCCATTATTTAGGATCTAGGATCATAATTCTTGTCGAAGTTGACCCTCTGTTTTCCATGTAAACCTCCTACAGAAGCTATAGAAAATTGGCTACCTCTCTCATATCATGATCTACGTATCTTAGCTTGGGAACAAACCCCAACATATCTTCTACAACTATGAATCAATATGGAATATGGGGCATTGACATCTCAACCTGTTGTTGTGTGTGTGTTGTCGTCATTGCTTCCCTTGTTTTTCTTTTCGATGGACCTGCTGTCTCTATTTCTTCTTATGTTTCCTGATCATCATCGCTACCATTCTTAACCTTCGAGCACTAGTGCATTTGGGTCAAATTCTGATGGCGTGTTCAATGCAATTTCCAATTTATATTGTCGGGAGACCAACAAACAATGAACCCCCTCAAATGTTGTTTCACATGACATTGCTTTTTCGACGACATAGATTTCATCTTTATTTCTATGTTTCATGCGGACACATGTCATCCCAGATTTGGCTATCCAACCCCCATATAGACATTGTAGGCTTGACGTCTGGGACGTGGCAAGACTGACGTCTTAGACGTGGCAAGAGAGACATTTGGGATGTGGCAAGACCGATGTATTAGACATGGAAAGAGCGATGTATGTGATGTGGAAAGAGCGACGTATTGGACATGGAAAGAGAGACGTTTGGGATGTGTCAAGAGCAACGTCTTGGAGGTGGCAAGAGAGAAAAATCGAAGGTGGAAAGAAGGACGTCTTGGAGGTGGAAAGACCAACGTCTTGGAGGTGGCAAGAGGGACGTCTTGGAGGTGGCAAGAGTGACGATAAGAGGTATTAGCTCCGATGTGGTTTCTATGGGAGAAACAATCTTGGAGGTGGCAAGAGTGATGTCTTAGAGGTGGAAAGAGAGACATCTTGTAGGTGGAAAGAGAGATGTTTGGGTCGTGGAAAGAGAAACGTTAAGAGGTATCATCTATGACGTGATTGCTATGGGAGCGACACACCAAGACATCACAATAGCGACTGTGTTGTAGATATTTAAAAAAAAAATACAATATCAATACTGAGAGGGTTGGTACATTAACCTTTGGAGATTCCATGTGAAGGAATCAAATGGATGAGGGGAAATTCTCTGTCATCCTATTTACTACAGCCTTTATTTGAGGAGCTAAAAGGAATCACTTGTTTTTTTAAATTTATTTCCTTTCAATGTGTCTATAGGGAGAAGAACCAAATTGTTGATGGACTCTCAAAGGCATGGCTTCAGATGGAATTTGTTCAATCGTTCATCCAGGCGAAGGAAGAGGGTGAGTTGAATAAGTATCACCAACCTCTCTTTAATGAACAAGGGCATATTTTGTAGATTTCTGGAAGTGACTTATAATCTTGTCTGATTGCTCTTTCAAATACTCATTTAATATGGTTGGTTATTAGGCACTGTCTTACAAAAGAGGAATAAACATGGCCCTGACAGATGTCCTTTGTGTAAAGTGAATGAGGAGAGAACCATTGATCTCATTATGATTTGTTCCTACTCATTGTAGCTATGGAAGTGGAGGCCTTAATTGGGATTAAAATGACTTGAAGGGAAACACTATTGATGAAGGTCTGAAGCTTTTGTGTGAGAATTCAAATGTAAACAAGTTTAAAATATTGCCTTTGATTCTAGCTTGGGCTATTTGGCTCACAAGGAATGCATGTCTTTTTGAGGACATATTAATTCCACTAACCCAATGTGCATCCCATGGTCTAAGTATTCTCAGTAGTTTCAAAGAGCAAAAGTTGGAAAAACCTATTTGACAGATAGCTGTGGAGTATGTGGACAAGTCAAAGCCATGGACTTACTTCAATGAAACATCCTCTCAAGGGGATCCAACACAAATTTTTTGTGCTAGTGGTAGTATCTTTATGAAGGAGTCACATTCTCTAAAGTTTAGAGCGGGCATGGGTCAGGGTACAAATAATTATGCAAAGTTAACGGACTTGAAACTACTCCTTAGTTTGGCTGTTGAGAAAGGAATCACATCCCCACAAATCTTTGTAGATTCCATGCTTGTAATCAAATGGTTGAGGAGGGGAAATTCTTTGTCATCCTATTTACTACAGCCTTTATTTGATGAGCTAAAAGGAATCACTTGTGTTTTTAACTTTATTTCCTTTCAACATGTCTATAGGGAGAAGAACCAAATTTCTTATGGCCTCTCAAAGGCAGGGCTTCATATGGAATTTGGTCAATGGTTCATCTAGGCAAAGGAAGAGGGTGAAAGATTTTTTTATCAAAGATCTCTCTTTTGAAGATGATTTTGTTCTTGAATTTGTAAGGCTGATCCTATAGTAATGGAAATCATGGGTGAAAGATTTTTTTATCAAAGATCTCTCTTTTGAAGATGAAGGAAAGAAAAGAAATGATGACAATATTATGAAGACATTTAAATGGTTTTATTTTTATTTCATCTTGAAATACAAATATGTTTTTCTTTTTTCTAAGAAGAAAAAAAATGCCCACTCAGGCTTTATATTTATATATATAAATGATTTATGTTAACTTTTGGACCTGAAATTCCACAATGTATTGTTACAAATATGTTGATCCCACAACTCCTGTAACCTAAAGTCGCAAGGTACACGGCTCTACAATGTGGCTCTTCCTCAACCTATGGCATTTACCTTGTCTTTAAAGGAACATAATAAGCCCTGAACTACAACTACCAATTTTTTTTACTTCTACAAGGATTTGAACATTCCTATAAAACCTGATGATAAGACACAAAACATGCACTAATATCCATTACCAATTACAAATTCAAACCTAGATTCTCTCCATATTTATTTCATATGCCAAAACAGATTTTGCTCCCTCAACAATGTATAGAAATGATTTTGATCGTCTGTTATTCCATATTTCAATCTTATTTTTCTCACATATAAAGTGGTATAAATTTTAACAAATTCCCCACTTATCATCTCTTGAAATCGAATTAATTTCTTCTATGGCAAGATATGGTAAGAAAACACTTCAACAAAAGAATTAACAAATGATAGCCACAAGTTGGAGAGTTCACTAATAGCCATTATATGGCAGTGAACATAGCCACACGATATTTTGCATTGAATAACAATAGTGGCATAGAACAATTTTGAGTTGTAACTACATGGATTTGCAAATTTCACATCAACAACAGTGGCATAGAACAATTTTGAATTGTAACTACATGGACAACCATTCATAACTTTTTCTTTTTGCTCATAGGAATATATTTCCATGAATTTTAGTTGTACTACATGAACCAAATCATTCACAACTTTTTCTTTATATTTTGTGAGGGGATATATTTCCATAATTGATAATAATTAATTAATAATGAAAAAAGCATATTACCAAAAAAAAAAGGTGTGAAATAGAGAGGTTGTCAGCACAAAGCATGTTAAAAAATAACTAGCATACCCCCGAAGCGAGGGAAAGGGCATGCCGAAGTGAATGTGAGTGGTTATATTTCCCAAAGAAAGGAGGTGTGTTTTTTTGGATGGTTTATGAGTAGTCAATATAGAAACCCTTTAATAATATAGAGTTCTCATGGCCTCGTGCGCAGTGACTCAGGAATAGTGTGCAGCGACTCAACATTCCTGAGGGCCAAATCCTTGGTGCCCAAGGGGCTTCATCGCTCTAGCTCCAAAAAATTCTGGGGTCATCATCTGGCTTTGTTTTTCAATGAGCTCTGCTGGAGGCGGTGATTCACCACTTCCCCTTCCGCCCTTCGCCTATGAAGAAGCATTTAGAAGATTAGTAAATTCTCAAGGGAAGAAGAAAGTAGGTGGACCTATGCCAAAATTCGTTAGAAATATAGAAGATGTTCCAGTTATCTATTTACCTCCAGAACAACCCATGAGTGTGGTCGTCCCTTTGGCAGACCAGGTTTTAGTCGCACAGTTCACAGGGCTTTGGCCATCTCCTTGAACAATTGATAACTGGATTCATAAAAATTGGAGACCGTTGATCTCAAACAATGTCACCTACTATGCAATCGGAAGTGGCTTCTTCTTGTTTTAATTCATCTCTAAAAAGGATCAGGACTTGAGTTTTAGGAGTGGGCCTTACTTCATGGGACCATAAGGTCTCTACTTAAATAAATGGACCCCTGACTTCGACCCTGTAGTGGATGTCCCAAAGGCAGTTCCGGTTTGGGTACGCCTACCCAACCTGCTCATGCATTGTTGGAACCCTTCATCCCTACAAACTATAGGTAACAGGCTTGGAATATTTATTAACAAAGATGATCCAAAAGGTTAGTACTCTTGCGCTCGGATCTGTGTAGAACTCGACCTGGAAGTTGGTCTTCCTGAAGCAATCAAGTCAATTATCGGGAAATGGCAGCATTATAAAAACTTGGACTACGAGAAACTTTTGTTTAAGTGTCACGGCTGCCACAAATATGGGAATTTCCAAAATCATTTCCCCAAAACCTAGGTTTTACAACAAGAGAAAGATTCAGGAGAAGGATGGCAGCAAGTGAAAAGGTCCAAGGCAAACCCCAACCCTAATTCCAAAAAGGAAAGGAAAAACCAAAAAAGTCAAAGTGATATGGAAAACATATTTGTGGTGCTTGGGGATCAAGATAAAATAATTACCTATCACTAAAAATATAGTAGAAAAGAAAAAAAATTTAGAAGCAACAAGCTAAGCTAACAAGGAATCACCTCTTGTGATAGAACCAAGAGACACACCGATATGCACACATATTAAGTAATTTCCAAAAGACAATACATTAATTAAATAATCATAGGATTGATTTTCATGCCTTACGAGTACCCTACAAGCCCAAGGGATTCATGATATGTAAGCCCATGGGGATCACCTTACCAGACAATAGGACAGTTTAATTATCTTTATAATCCCATATAAATCAACCCATAGATGGACAGATCTGTCTTTAGGTATGTGTTTCTGTGTGTCCAGTAGTTGGTATTGGCCATTCAAAAAAGAAGTAAATTAGAACTATAAGTTACATAACATTGTATTACACATCAAAAAAGAGACTCTTTATTATCTCTATGGAGGTTAGTTGCACCCAAAGATAGAATTGGCCTCTGAAATATTTTTCAAATGATGAGTAATTTATTTCAAAGGTGATATCATGCTATGTGCTTGACTCAAAAACATAGTAACATAACTACAAATGACAGGGCCCCGTTTATTTGGAATAGAGATGAACCAGAATCTATCTGGTCTATCTAAAACAGAGCTAAACCAGATTCAATCTGGTCTTACAAAGAAAATCATATAATGTTGTGTACACAAATTGATTATTTTCAATGAAAAACCTTTCATGTTTAAGAATATTTTCTATTATATGCAACATTATCTGAATGAACCAATGAAAAAATTGTCCCTTGTTTATCACTTTTCATAGAAAGGTTTTAATCCTTTCTAACCCGTTTCTAAGAAGATAAGTTAAGGACCACGGTGATTGAAAAAACATAAACAACCTCGAAGTTGATCAAGAGGGATCATTCCTCCACCTTTATGCGTATATATATTCTCTAACATTTTAACCACCTCATCCATCTCTGGTCTCTTATCAAGATTTGCATCCCAGCATATTTTCATCACATTTGCAAGAGAATTGGGGCAACAACGTGGAATTTCTGGCCGCAGATTCTGACATAAATTAAATGACACAAAATTGACTTATTTGACTTAGAACTCTACAGACACTAAATCTTAAATTTGTTTTAAAGAGTAAATTTGATAATGATTAATTCACCTATTTGACAACTGCAGAGGTCATGTCTACAAAACTCAAATCTGCATATGGAATATCACAGCAGTAAATCTCCCATAGACAGATTCCAAAGTTTTAAACCTCACATTTTGTGTTGTGCGACTTTCCATCAAGGACCTGAATTAGCTCAATAGAATTAGTAGATGCACTCTGTGATAAGTAACATAAATAAGAATCAAAGAAAAAGACAAGATGAAATTGAAGTTGCATGGTTACTCTCACAAAGATCTTTGCACCAATTATTTATTTTATAGGAATACAAAACCAAGATAGAGATTAATTCAAGCAAATCATTAACAATTCAGAGATGTTCAATGGTTTTTTTGTGGAGTCAACAGTTATATAACACTTTCAAGGTTTTAAAAGACTGGAGGGATGATAACAAGACCAAAGCATACGTTTCAGTTAGTAAAATAATATATTTATAATAATTAGTTGACCAAGAATCATGCATGTGAATTTTGATTACAAAGATTTAGGTTGATCTTGTTACTTTTCTAACATTTCAAACAATTCAACAATGATTGCGATGCGGCCCCTATTTTTACAACATGGAATGATGACTTTATTGATGAAAAGATATGGATTTCACCATTATGTAATTTGTTTTTGGCAACTATGGTTGGTCATGAGCATGGTTGGAAAGTGGAACATCCCCCATATGGCTAGCCTAATAACCTTGGAGTACAGGCTTTCACTATCAACGTGAGGCAATTATCTCAGAATGATAAATTTATTTAGATTTATTTGTGTTGAGTTTGTTCTTGCTTCTCAAGTGAGATATTATTGTTGATTCAGCTAAGCTCTTTCTTGAAATGAAGAATTTATTTTAAGTTGGGTAGAGCTGATATGAGACATTGTTCTTTAAATGAACAAGATCACTCTTTTCCTGCCAATAGGTGAGGCAATTATGTCAGAAGAAAATCCATGAGAATAAACCCGCAAGCGTAGGCTTTTGTGCCTTCGTCAACAAAGATCAAAAAGTACCAATCATGCAAAGGGCCTCATCAATTGAATCTTGCTCAACACTCACAGGGGTTATTAACCAACTTTGAGAGAGCCATTCAGGAGTAGGATGAATTGAACCTGTCCCACAATATCAAAGAGCATCCGTTGTGAACACATACATAGACGGAGCTAGAGAGCACCCTAGGAAAATCGCTCAGCACTGACAGAGAGGGGTTATTAACCATCTTGGAACCATATAGGAGTAGAAACCTACCCCACAATATGAGAAGAGAAATTCAGTGAACCACCATTGCAACTGACCTGCATAGGTAGGGTGGTATGTCATCTACTGATAGCATGTTGGGAACAACCACTGTAAAAAGCGGTATCCAATAAAAATATGAGGCGGGCTTGTTTAGTTTCCAAGTTCAACCCAAGCACAGAAATCCTCTCATGCCATAGAGAAACAAATAAAGATATGCTCGGCAGCCAACCACCTTTGCAGTTGTGAACCGTAAGGTAGCTGGGACTCCATATCTATAGACTTTGGAACCAGGTAAACTCAATCCCCAATAGGCTATCAAACGATAATTGTAACTAGTCTTCTATCTCAAAATCCCTACACGATTCTTAGCATGCATTGAACCTACTGAATCTGTATTAGATATGTATACAAAACACTCATCAGACATTTCTCTGTCAAATGCTTTGAAAATATGGAAGGTCAAGTAGAGCACGTCGATGGAGGAAGCTTCTTGGTTTCTTATCATCTCAGTAAGTCGATGCATGGAAAAACAGGTAACATTGACAGTAATACATGGCAGGCTTTAATAGGATGTGGACAGATGATGAAAACGCGAGAGATAACTCCCCTAAAAGAACGACTTTGACATAAAAATACCAGACACAAGCTGACAACAAAAGCAAAATCAGGGAGTGCATTAAACACTTCATAATTTCCAAGTTTTAAGAAATTTTTTTATTTTACACTTGTAAAGAGACTGGGGAAGCACCATAATTTGATGTGCTCCTACTCCTTATTAAAATGAATAAAAAACTAGTTCAATATTAACTTCAAATCTATCAAGTACAAAAAATGATAAAATCCTTCAAGGTGTAACATTTTTTATGGTGCAAAAACTTGTGCAAAGGTTTGCACGTCAAAGATTTTTATGGTGCAAAAACTTGTGCAAAGGTTTGCAATTATATGACCAGCTGAAAAACACATGTATATATATGACATATTTGTGATGCATTCACCGTTTCAATCAGATCTTATACTTGACATTGAAAATGGTAACTTTAGTCTTGAACAACTAATGGTAAAATGGGTTGTTGTAGTATTTTATCCTGCACAACACCTTTGATACAAGGGTGAAAACCATTGAATAACTTTAACTACATGAATCCCTCCTCATTCATAATGATGGTAAGTGAATTGATGCCGGTATGGGTTGGGCCTCTACCTTTTCTTCAGGGAATACATAGATGAACTGGTGGACGCTTAGGTCCCCTATAGGCATGGTGATTTGAAAAGTGTCCTAGGTCACAGACTACTATAAACAAAATCATGACCATGTGAACTGCAAGAATATAATATTCATAAGTGGATGGTTTAGACCTCCAAAGGGATGTCTAATAAGCATGGAGCCAGATTTGAACCCTCAATTTTTATTTCACAAAATTAAAAAAAATAATAATCCAGCAAATAGATATTGTTATGAGCCCTAGTGGACGGTGTAGACCTCCCAAGGGATGCCTAATAAGCATGGAGTCAGATTTGAGCCTTGAGCTTTTCCATCTCAAAATCAAAATAAAAAATAATGCTCCAGCAAATAAAAATTCTTATGAACCCCCTTTCTCTTCGTTTATTGATTTTGTCCAACTTACCATTCCCTTGATGATTTATTGATAATAACAAGCATCTTAAGTCTGTGGAAACAAATGGATATGGGAAGACACTAATCATGCATTGATAAATCAATATGCTTAAGTGGCCTAACAATAGTTAAAACCCATGCTAATCATGATGCTTCCACTTTATCATCCCCATATGCATGCCCCTACTAGTAAGCATTTCAAAACAAATGCTAGCAGGCACTCACAACAAAAGCTAACAATATCTGAAATGATAATCAATGTTGTCCCATTAATCTGAGGGTCAAGTTTACTGATTTTTTGTTCCATATCAAATTTGAATTATTGAATGGAAAAACCTTGTATCTTTCAAAAGAAACCTGAAATGGACTATGCAATCAAAATTACGTTGAAGTAATACTAAGCAAAGACTCAGATCTACTGCAAAATGTCACAATTCAATCATTTTGATCCCGAAGTTAAATATGAAAAAAGACCTCTATTCAAGAATTATATGTATATTTTGTATAGACAAGACACTCAAATTAGCCTTTAAGGCACCCTTGTTCATCAATAATATTAGCATATAGATAAACAATCATAATTAACACCTTTCACAACCCTGTACAATCTTCAACAACAGAAATAATGTAGTTATACTTTTTTTAAAAATTGTTGAGAATATACATAGTCAGAGATCAACAGGTTGTATCAAGAAACAAATGTAGCAAGGGTATTGATTAAAAGATGTAGTAAAACTCTCTGTGCTTCAAGTAGTGGCTAGAAGCATTTCCCAACTCCCAAAATTGATAAAAAGAATGCACCTGACATGAAAGTCTCCATTAGTACTGATGTATTGGATACATTTTAGTAAAATCATGAGGTCGAATCATACACTCGACCCCCAGGGTAAGGTCCCCTTGATTCATATTCTTGATTTCTGTTGAATGGATGTCCAACACTACCATAGTATGGAACTTTGTCCCTGTAACAGTCATAACCTCCTGGGTAGCCTATATTACCTTCTTCAAGGGCACCACCATGACCACGATTTTCATGAGCATTCTCATTGTATCCAACCATTGGGCCACCAACACTATGTTGAAAGTGACTTATATTGGCTTATTGATACTATTGTTGCCGCACCTGTGCTTCTCGACGTAAAAATTCTTCTCGATATTTAGCCTGTTGAGCTCGCATTGCTCTTAACTTCTCCTTGTATTGAAAATTAATTTCTCTGGTGCACTGCCAATAAAGAAAACATGCAGTTTGGTCATTAAGCATCCATATAAACACAAATGAGAATGTATAAAACCATATCCCTTCATAATAGTAATTGAATACACATGAACATTAAATAAGATGTACGTGTTCGACGATGATACATTATTTGAATCTCAAATATAAGATTCATGAGTTTAACAATACTACAACCTATCCATCATGGTTAGTTAGTTATACAAATTTACTATGATATCAAAGCATTAGAAAGATGTTATACAATTACAAAAACAATAAAAAATAAGATCAATAATATTTTTAAAGCATTCAAAGTTCAAACCAATCATGGTTATGGAAGTGACAATAACAATACACAAAGGCTAAAACCATGTCAGGGTAACTTTGTCATCATCACTACTTACACTACAAATTGATATCCTTAGTAGGATATGCATAAAATTAGTTGCATTCTTAAACATACTGTATACCATAATAATGTACACTCATCCCTAGCCATAATGATATATTTTTGACACTCAGGTATCTTCATCCATAGCAAAAAATAGTGAAGGAAGTTTCAAGATCGAGAATATTTTTAGGGGGGTTGGAGTTTAAAAAACAATTTTAACTTCTCCAAAGCCTTGACAACAAAGAGTGTATGGAGGCTTATCCAAGGTAAGGATCAGTGGTGTTTGGTTGTAGTGCATAAGTATAATAGTCCTGGGACTGTAGAAGAGTGGATAAAAAAGATTGTGAAGACTCAAGAGTACTCATGGAAAGCATTCCTAGCCTTTCCTGTCATTGGGAATTAGCTTGTGTGGAGAGTTTAAAATGGTTCAAAGATAATATTGAGGGAATAACCTTGGATGGGCTACAATGACGACTATAGGCTTCCAGTACACATGGTTTTTTTTTTAGGAGAAAGAGGCCTTTTAAATCTTGGTCAGATAGCAGATCATGAGCTTTCTTCTATTTGGAGGAAGGTGTGGTTATTTGGAGGCAAGGTGTCCGGTACAACCGATCATGCACCTATCTTTTAAATACAAGAATGATAAAGGTTTTTGGTAACACCGATCATGCACCTTTAATTTTAACTTGGATTTTGACTTTAGCTTTAACTCGACTTGGATCTTGACTCAAATTGTCTTTACTCTAACTTTTCAAAGACTTTGTTATAACCCTATAATTTATAGGATCAACTGGTGACTAAGATGTTATCCCTTTACTGTGTTTGGTTGCCAAATAATTTTCCATTCTATAAATAATTTGAGAGAAAGAAAGAAAAGAAAAAGAACGAAAAAGAAAGAAAAGAAAAATAAAATGAGAAAAGAATAAAAGAGGGCATAAAAGAAATTCAATAAAGCCCCATGCAATAACAATGACCTGGTCCATACAGTTTAAGCATGGCCAAGTCCTTTTAAATTGATGTTGATAGGATTAGTGAATAAGCTTGGATAAACTATTTAATCTTAGCCAAGCAGTTTAGGTTAGCTAGTGAATAAATTTGACCAAACTGCCTAATTTTGGTCAAATAACCCTAGGGTAGAGTAATTTCTTAGTCCAATAGTTTAATCTGGGCTAAATGTCATAGGTAAGTAGGTTAGAGCATAGGCTAGTTGGTTTTATTTCAATAAAACATGCATGATGATCGATGTTGAACGATATCTTTGATGTTTGAAAGTTGGATGCCTAACCCCCACGGTGAAAAAAAGCGGGGAAAGCTAGGCAGACCCAGATAAAGAACTTGTCCTAAGTTTTCAGAGGAAATATGATTTTTGTGCTAGCAGTTTAAAGAGAGTGCACAGATGAACGACGGAGGTGTTGGCACTCAGATCTATGGTCAACAAGTTTTTTCGGACCCCCCCCCCCGATC
>JASDQU010103404.1:4378-17106 GCA_032191745.1 Picea mariana | reverse complement strand
GGGGGGGGGTTGGTCCAAAAATTTTGTTAAACGATGCGCTCAGATCTACGGTCCAACAACAAGCGCACCAATGGACGACTGACGACATTTTTTGGACACCCTCAATCAATCTTCTTTTAACAATGGTGGGGGGGGTCCAGAATGGAACTGTTTTTTGGCAGGCCCATCCACTAATGTGGCAGGAACATATTTCACCAGACTCCCACCACTTACCGCAAACCATCTTACCATTTACCATTTACCAATTCTCTAATATACCCCCACCCTCCCGTGACATCATTTTCCACTATCTTGTCCTAATGGTCCCATCTCATAACTCTGTCAGTCCTTTTCCCCCTGCTCACCCATCATAGGTCCCTTTTCCATTTGTTGATCCTCAATCAAACACCCTCCACGTCACCCGATCGTAATTGTCACTTGTTTTTTCCTGCCATCTCACGCTCCAAAGGACCCGTTGGCCATTTATTACAGGCTAAGTTATCTGTTAGCCTACTGATCTGTCCCCCCGTGCCCAACGGGTATCTGTTTGCTCAAAACTAACCTTTTCCCCTCATTTTCCCATTGTCCACCTTATCCCCACACCAGAAAACTTTTCCTTGTCTTCTCTCCATTCTCAGCCAGCAGTCCAAAACCACAGCCTTTCCCACTAACATTTATGTTTAAATTGTAGGTATTGTTCACAGCGATGGCGCCAAAATCCAAGAAAGCAGAAGCTGAGGAAAATCCTTTCCTCCCACCTCCTGTTGACCTTGACAGGATCCCCTTGGTTGACAAAGATCATCTAATCTTAGATACAAGGTGAGAATTTGACTTTGCGGATTTGCAGTCATTGCTCAGAGACATTTTCTTAGATCAGAGCGACGAAATTGGGCTCTAGGAGTCCAATATTCCTCTATACCTTTTCCCCTAGATCTATCATTTCCCTAAATTTGACCTCAAATGTCAGGCTCATTACCTCCACGACCAGAGAACCATAGTCTCATCATCGGGGGAAACTCTGTTCGTTATCACACTAGAGGCCATTGATCAGATGATGTAGATACCTAGAACTGAGTCTGCCTCCCCCTTTAATCTTGAAATCATAATAGAATTATACCAGAAACTATCTTTCCCTCAAAGAGTCGAGATTTTTGAGCTTTTCCTCCCACATGATGCTCAACTCCCCAAGTCAAAACCCCCATATCCATCCTCCATGTTCTCAAAAAAGGGTAATCAAATCATTTCATCGCTCTGCTCTATGCTTGGTTATTTTTCAGATGAATGGGTGGATGAACCTATATTGGGTTTTCTGTTCATTTTCTCTACAGAGGATATGCCTACCATTCAGTTCGACTATAGTACTTTCCTGGTGGAGAGTATTCACGAACAACTTTCAAAATTCGCCACAGAGGGCATGTTCTGGTATTCCTTCATACTAGCTAACATGTTCATTTTCTTTCAAGCAGAGAGGTTCTTTTTCTCGATGCAGAAAATGGACAAGAATGGGAAGCCGCAGGAAGTAACATCTTGGACTTACTGCTTAGACGAAATTCCATGGAGTTCAGTTTCAAACAGTTCATCAAGCAGTTCTACCACCCAGTGGTGAGCATGCTTAGTGGTAGACCAGAACCACAGATAAATTGGGAGATTAAGAATATCTTACACCTCTCAGACCTTGCGAAAATTGGAGATTGGTATCTTTACCAAAATCACACTGAGATCAGAGTATATGGATGTGAGTTAGCTCTATACAAACTTCCAAGTAGTTACTCGTGAGGATATTTTCCCTGGAGTACATAAGACAAATGCTAAATTCAGATGACATACAATTCGTGTCTCTGAAGAAGAAACATTAGATTAGAATTAAAGGGAAAATAAAGTCTTTTATCTGCAATAGCTGAGGTGTCGGGGAAGAGGCAGATAGATTTTTGAAGGAAATGAAGTTCAAAGTTAGTTTCTTGTGGCACTACGATCCGTGCAGGATAATTTCAGAGATGAGGGTTAAGAATAAAAATGTTCCATATGTTCATATGTCCAAGCCCAAGATAGAAAGGTTCGTGAATCAAATGGAGTGGGAGTTGAACACTCCGGAAGAAATAGAACAGAAGGATCCTTCAATTACTATCTCGCAAACAACCACACCATAGGCTCCAAAGGAGAAAATACCCAGGAAGGATACTTCACCTTCTGTCACTGAAGTCTCGGCTGAAGTTTTCCAATTGCATGCCGAAAGGCCAAAATCGAGTCATGAAACTGACATGGATAGTGAAAGGGGAGCCCAATCCACTACAACTATGAAAGGTGATCATTCACCTCTTGTCACAAGCAACAAGCAAATCATGTCTGCAGTTTCATCCAGGAAACTAACGGATACTTCGCTAGTCGATTAGCCGAGTAAAGGAGGACCAAAGTTGAGTATTTCCAAGAAATATGACTTGATCAAGAAGAGGAATCAGACGTTGACCAACAGTACTTATGCTCAGTTTGGGAAATAGACATCCATGGAACAACACCGACTGTTGTCTGCATTTTATATAGAGAAGGGTAGAATGCACATGGATTTCCTGTAGGCACAGGTGTGACACACCCACTGAGGCATAATAATTGTTTTGCCTTTTCTCGAGGGATGGAATCCCTGAAATCCTACGGGGCTTAGCACAGGCTAGATTTTCCCTCTTTCCCACCTCCGTGTGATCATTGATCATGATCATAGGCCAAAAAACTAGGTGCCTTTTTGCATTTCGTGACTCAACGGTATAAGCGAGTCGAGTCTTTCGACTCTGCAAACCCTGAAATGTCGAAATACCAAAGATGCTTCGATCAACAATTAGCCCTCTGGGCTATGCCTTGGTCCATATGACCACTTCTCATAATACCGTAGTCTTATTCCCTTCGAGACTTATCAATATGAGAGCCCGACCTCTTCTCAAGGGGACTTCCGAATTCTCGATTTACGATTCCCCAGAATGGCCATTGTCACATTAGCCCTCCTGGCTAGACCCTGATCTAGGTGACCATTCCTCATAAGACCTCCATCCTATCTCTTTCAGGATTTATGAATACGAGAGCCTGACCTCTTGTCAACAAAACTCCCGAATTCTCGATTTCCGATTCCCTAGAATGGCCTCTGTCACATTACCCCTCCTGGCTAGGCCCTGATCTAGGTGACCATTCCTCATAAGACCTCCGTCCTATCTCTTTCGGGATTTATGAATACGAGAGCCCGACCTCTTGTCAACGGGACTCCCAAATTCTCGATTTGCGAAATCCTGATGGACTCTTCCTTTTGGGACTCTCTCGAAATTCTGGATTGTAGCCACATGTCCTCCCTCAGCTGGACGATCCTTGTCGTTTCATGATTTCGTGACTTGTGACCCCCAGTGACACAGATCCTCTATCAATTCGAATCCCCAGTATCCGAAATACCGATGGACTCTCAATCTCCACCACGTGTCCTCCACGGATGGACGACTCAGATCTATTTCGGGACTTTCATTGTGAAGTTTCCCAACCTCTCATCATTAGGACTTTCAGAATCCCGAAGTCTGAAATATCGATACCAACTCCTCTTTCAGGACTTTCGCCTCTGTTCATGAGGTCTTAACCCTCATGCATCTCCCGACAGATCCAACAGCTGTCGGGTTTTCTAACAAAGATCTGACGGTTTAGATCTATCCCGTGCTATGCACTCTCCCACTGCTCCCTAGATGTGGAAAAACCAATGGTCCTCATACTCCCACGGACCTTGGGGATCTACGGTCCTGATTTCTTCGCTACTCATGAAGATAAAGGAAAAGGGGTTAAGGCATTTAACGTCATCGTTTCTTCCTCCAATCTAACGGTCATGAATGACCGCAGATATTCTGACAGGATCTCATCCGTCAATCAATACTTATCCCTATGTTGCCATTTCAGGATTTCAAGAGGATCAATCCTCGTACAGGGTTACTAAGACTTGCGCCTTCAAATCCTTTTCCAGGTTCTTGGTGAGCTTTCCAAGAAGGGTGTCTCTATGGGGAGATCTATCCAAGGTATTACCTGAGGTGTATAAGGGTATATATTTCCCAAGAACAAACTTGAAGTTTGAATTAGATCGATATGCATATAAATAGTGATTTATAAAACGTAAACCATATGTGGTATTTCCATTATAAGCATGCATCCACCATTTCTGGTCAAAACACCACACATACAGTCTTATACTCAAACCATTCATAAATTGTATAGACTATGAGCATACATATCAGCATATAAACTTCAAGATACAAGATATAAAACACTTATCAGAAATAACACTAGGTGTGATTGCAACTGCTAAGAGGGGTGCTCATTTCCACCCAACCGTAGGCTCAACGTCTCCCAACAGATTTACCACTAGCAACCCCTGAGCTGAGACCACGATGCTGCGAGACTGCGTCTCTATTTTCTAGTGACCAAGAATAAAGGTTACTCTCCTTCTTCTCTGCTATCACTCAATCTGTATTTTTCCAGAGTTCTCCTCCTCCTCTTTCCCTCACGTCAGCCCCCTTGATCGCCCACTCTTCCTAACTTTTCTCCTTTCTACGAGGTTGCTTGTGGCACGATTTTCCTCGTGGTAGTCAGGTTTGAGGACTCTACAGATGGGTAGCTCACCCCCATCCCTCATTACTCATGACAATCCATTTACCTACCAACCTGGCGAGTCATTTAATTTGGGGCCAGCGAGCCGCTCTTGCTTCTCCGGGCCAGTAAAGTCCAAATACAGTATTGGTTTTGGTGGAAGTTAACGCTACCTTTCCAGGTTCCTTCCACCACCTTTCTTCAACCATCGTGGTCTCTTTTTCATCACATCCCCTCTTAGTAGTCCTGCAATATATATATATTCATAATATTATTCACATTCATCAACCTTTTTCACAAGGTCCATTCACATCACACATTCACATTTCTTAGTTTGGTACAATACTTGGCCAGTATAGTTATTTTTACAAACTGGGGGAAATAGGGTGTTACAATTCCCTCCCCCTTAAAGGAACATTGTCCTCGATGTTCTATCTATCAGCTTGACATGTATGTACAGGTGTAAACAAAATTGGATATGCTCATTTCATGGCATCCTCCATTTCCCATGTAGCCTCATATGGTCCAAAATGTTTCCACTGCACCTTGACCTGTGCAATGGTTCGGTTCTGGAGTGGGGTTTCCTTTCAGTCCAGTATGCATTGAGGTTCTAGTAGAAACTCTCCCTCTGGTTCAACTTGGATCACAGACCAATCAATTATATGATTAGCATCATGTACATATTTTTTCAATAATGAGACATGGAAAACATTATGTGATTTGACTGTGGGAGGAAGTGCTAGCCTATAGGCTACAGGTCCCACTCTATCTAGAACCTCAAAGGGTCCACAATATTGAGGTGACAACTTGGCACATGCTCCCTTTTTCAGAGAACTCTTCCTGGGTCTAACACTGAGATATACATGGTCTCCCGTTTTGAACTTTCTTGGAGTTCTCTTTTGGTCGGCATAACTTTTCTGTCGGTTCTGAGAGACCTTCAGGTTTTGTTTTATCTGAGTCACCTGCTGTTCCATTTCTTTCAACATGTCAGGTCCAAAAGAAATCCCGTTTACGAGATTACTCCAGCTGACTGGAATTTTACATGGTCTACCATAGAGGACTTTGAAGGGACTCATCTTTAAGGATGCTTGGTAGCCATTGTTGTAGGCGAATTCTACCAGTGGCAGGTAGTCTTCCCACTTCTTGGGTTGATGCATTACATGCATTCTTAGCATGTCTTCAAGTATTTGGTTTACTCTTTCTGTTTGTCTATCGGTTTGAGGATGATAGGCGATGCTAAACAACAATTTGGTTTCTAAGCCAACCATCAGTGATTTCCAAAATTTAGAAGTAAATTTCATGTCTCTGTCAGACATGATCTCTTTCGGCATACCATGCAGTCTGAATATCTCTTGCATGAATATCTAGGCGATATTGATTTTTTTGCAAGTGGATTTGACATGGATGAAATGGGCAGACTTGCTCAATTTATCAACCACTACCATAATGGCATCATTCTGTTTGGTCGATGTTGGTAATTCGATGATGAAATCCACGGAGATGGTTTCCCATTTCCATTATGGGATTGGTAGAGGTTGTAATAATCCTGTTGGGTGTTGGTGTTCTACTTTAACCTGTTGGCACTCTATGCATTTGGCCAATAGAATTGTCTCCTAGTGGCCGTGATCATCTTCTAGTATCCTGGATGACCAGAATAGGGTCTTTCATGTAGTTCAGCCAATATGAACCTCTTCAAGTCGTCACAATCTAGAGTATAAAATCTTCTTCTGTAAGTGAGTAGACCTCCTTCGATCATCTGGTAGCCTTCATATTTTACTCCGGTGGGTTCTTGTTGTAGGTACATGGTCACGGTTTGGACGAAGGGATCTGTTTCTTGTGCATTTCTGATTCTTTCCTTGACATCTGTCTCGTAGGTGCTCACCGCTGCCAGGTGAATTATTTTCATACTTTTGCTAAGGGCATCGACCACCCTATTTTCCTTTCCTTTAATGTGTTTGATTTTGAAATCAAACTCGCTAAGGAGGGCCATCCACCTAGCTTGCTTAGCATTGAGCTTTGGTTGATCAAACAGGTATCACAATCCACAATGATCTGTCATAAGTACAAACTTTCTTCCCAGAAGGTAATGCCTCCACATTTTCAAGGCATGCAATATGGCAGCCAACTCTAGATCATGGGTCACATAGTTGACTTCATGCTCATTCAATTTTCGGAATTCATAGCAAATCACACTTCCTTCCTACATAAGGAATCCTCCGAGCCCTTCCTTATAGGCATCTGTGCACACGAGGAAGTCAGCTTCTGGATTGGCGATCTTTAGCACGGGTGCATGGGTCAGTAGATGTTTCAAGGTTTGAAATCTTTCTTCACATTTCTGTGTCCATAGGAATTTTGACCCCTTCTTCTGGAGGGCAGTGATTGGACAACCAATCTTGGAGAATCCTTTTATAAATCTCCTATAGTATCCTACTAATCCCATAAAGGATTTGATGTCCGAAACATCCTTTGGGGTAGGACATTCTGTTATCACTCTAAGAAACCCTTTGTGGTTGTAGGCCAAAGGTGCTTGGTAACTTAGAAATAATGGTTTTTATGTGTTTGGGACAATGGGGTCTTTAATGATTCAATGAAATAAACACTCATCACACATCTAAAGAAGCATTTCTTTCAGGAAACAATACTCAGATCAGATAATTTGAAAGGGGGATGAAGAACACTATTCTTGATTGCCAAATACAAATGAATGCTGGGATGAATACAAGATAGAGACGAATCCTTTAATTTCAAGTCTATGAGCTCAATAAAGAGATAACAATCTTCATGAACTAAAATAAACTGAAACAAAGTACAGGAAATGAAAGATGAATGATTCTGATATTGTAAACGAAAGGAAACTGAACTTTATTTCTACAAAAAGAGTCTATATAGTGGCATAAAATATCTCCCAGCTTGAACCCTTGTCTCATATCAAAAATAGGCTTTTATAGCCTCTTACAATCAGTTTACAGATCCTAAAAACATGGATCTGTGTTTAAAAATAGCAATTCAAAAGTATCTAAACAGCTTTGATAATAAAGGTTTAACAACTAAACTATCATTCGGATTGTTTCCAATCTCAAAAATTTGCCATCTATATCCTTCAGCTCCTGGGATCTGCGATGTAATGAAACATGGCAGGACACCTGTCCTGACAGTTGGATTTCTCCAACATTCATGGTCGATTTTTGAGGAAGTTGTTTTGCATGTGTTCCCAAAATTCTCTCGAACCTCTGATGCTGAGTCCTTTGCATGCGATCTGATAGTCCCTTGATACCCTGGAACCTCTTTATAATCTGCAAAAATTGACTTGTTCTATCCTTGGTTTCCAAAAATCCCTTTCTAGCTTTCAATAGCTAACTCGTTTAATATTTTGCTGGTTAGCTGGTGAAAGCACTGCCTTTCACCAGCTAACGGGTCATAAAATATTGCTTTGCGCTGGTGAAAGCTCTGACTGCGCCCAAAATGAGTTTTCACCTTCAAAATTTTGATTCCATCAAAACTCAGTGTGTCTCAGATTTCTCACCTTGCATATTAGCAGCGACTTGAGCAAGTACCTTCAAATCTGGATGGGATTTTTGCCTTTGTTTTTGTTTCAATATTCTTATCTGCTTTTTAAGTCATTTGGCAAGCCACCATAGGCTATTGTAATCTTTGGTGATTTTTTTCTTTCTTTTCTTCTCTTTAACACTTTCTCGAGCCAATCTCTCAAACACAGCGTTGGTTTTGGCGAAGTTATCAGACAACTTCTTATACCTTTCTTTGATCACCCGTTCCAAAACCTCTTGCTGAGCAATTACCTCTTTCAGGTGTTTGATTTTCTAAGATTTCTTTGACTTGGAGCTTTTTGATGTTTCTCCTTCCTCTGTATGAGTGAAGGTCTCATAGTTTTGTGCAAACACAGTTGACGGCTCAGGACTCTTGGTGACAGGGCATTGATCCTGTTGCTCTGATTCTGAATCTGTATAGGGCAAGTTTAATATATTGGTTCGCTTCTCTGTAAGCTGCTCTGTGGGCTGTTCTGCAGTGGTTTCAAATCTTAACCTTTTCTTTGACTTGCGGGACTTCACTCCAGAGATTCTATCTTCTGGAGGTCCTGGCAAGGTCCTCCTCTTCCTTGAACTACTTTGAGGAGTTAGCTGTTTCTTTGATCCTTTCCCCTGTTCATTTACAGGCTGAGTCTGTGTTTCAAAACCCTCCTAGAATAGAAAATGTTTCCAGCTCCTTCCCTGCTATTTTAATTCCTCCAGAATGATCAATTTAATGAGGCCGAAGTGGCACAGAGTATTCTTCATGCTTAGGGGTTGAGCCATGATTTTCTTGCAGACCTTGGTTAAACTCTTAGGTAAGGAAAAAGGTAAATTGAGGAGCGTCTTGCCTGTGAAATGGTCCAGGAGCTTAAAATGATACATCATGAGTTTGTCATACCTGCCCTCTGAGGTAATGTAGAGTTGGATCCCCTTAAACAGCTCTTTCCACTCCTCTTCAAGATAGGAAACTGGAATGCCCTTCTTCCATGCGTTGTGCTTGAACTCCTCCTTTAAATAAGCCCTGAAATTCAAGTTTTTGGTGGCAGTGGTTTTGAACCAACTCTGGCCCATCCTTGGTAGGTTGGTCGCTGCAGCGATGGAAGCTTCGTCTACTAAGATCTCCAAGGACCCAACACGAGCCTTATTCCCATCGAAAGTTTTGGCAAAAGCTTCTGCTGTCGACTGGTGGCAACCATTTTGCAACCTCTCAACGAATTCAATACACCCTGCATTTGAAAAATGTTTCTGGACTTTGGGATGTGTCTGTAAAAAAGATAGGTTGTCTAGCTCTTTTTTGAGTAAAGAACCATTGCGTCTCCTCACCATTCTGTAGCTTGAAAACCCCAACAATCTAGTATATCAACCCCTGCAACTGCTGTTCGAGCCGAGGTTTTGCGCTTTTGAAAGAACTCGGGAGTCGGCTCTGTTTCCTAACATTTGAAACTTTAACAAATCTTCATGAACAATGTGTGATATGGAAACAATGACCTGATTTGATGTTGTCAGCCTGGTAGTACAGCCTTTGTACCTGAGTTGCTGGATTCGAAATTACCATTTCCAGCGCCATGAGTGTGCAGCATGCATCACTGAACCAGATCCGCATCGTAATCCTATTTTGACGTGCAAAACTGAGTTTCCATCATTACCCACTTTCATCAGAGCATGATTTTGGATTTGCATGACGTGGGATGATCGTATCATCATTAGTTTTTAGAAACGTGGATAACACGCACGTGATTCTTGCTTTATCCAGCCAACGGCCCATGGGAAACGCCCCTTAGCTGTTGATGCTTACCGCTTTCACCAGCGCATGATCCTATGGAGAACTCCCTTTATCTGTTGAAAGTCTTCACTTTCATCAACGCACGATCCCGTAAGAACTACTCCATAGCTGTGGAAAGTCTTCACTTTCATTAGCGCATGATCCTATAAGAACTGCTCCATAGCTGTGGAAAGTCTTCACTTTCAGTAGCGCACCACCCGCGACAATGCTTCTTTGGATATTTTGAAATTCAACACTTTCACCAGTGCACAGACTTGTGAGAGACGCTCCTTAGCTGTTGAAAGTTGCCACTTTCAGCAGCTAACACTCATCTTTTGGACCCACGTTAGTTGTTGAAAGCAAATTATGAAAATTTTGAAAAGAAGACTTTTGTGGGTCATCTTATTCCTAAAACAAAATCAAAACCTAAACCTTGCAGCTTAGAAAAACTCAAAAATAATTTGAGAAAACTACCAATAGCCATGCTATCAACCACAAAATGTGACCAAAGGGACGGGTTCATTTTGGGAGCTAACACATTCCATGATAGACTTGATTTTGTCAAGGTCTACTGCTACTCCTTCTTCGGAGAGAACATGGCGTAAGTAATGTATTTGCTTCTGGAAGAATTCACATTTGCTGAATTTGGCATAGAGCTGATGCTCTCTTAGCACTTGCAGCACAAGTCTAAGATGCTCTTCATGCTATTTTCTATTCTTGGAGTAAATTAATATATCGTCAATAAAAACAAGCACAAATATGTCTAGAAATTTGCTGAGTACATTGTTCATCAAGCACATAAAAGTGGCAGGGGCATTGGTCAACCCAAATGGCACTATCACAAAATCATAGTGGCCATACTTCATTCGAAAGGAATTTTTATGGATGTCTTCACCCTTGATTCGGACTTGATGGTATCCCGACCTCAAATCAATCTTTGAGAAAATAGACGCACCCTCCAATTGATCGAACAGGTCATCGATCCTGGGCAAGGGGTACTTGTTCTTTATGGTTACCTTATTGAGTTGCCTATAATCTATACACAGTCTAAGGGTACTATCCTTCTTTTTCACGAATAGGACTGGTGCTCCCCATGGAGACACGCTGGGCCGAATATAGCCCTTATCCATCATTTCTTTTAATTACAACTTGAGTTCAACTAACTCGAGTGTGCTCATCCAGTAGGGTGTCCTAGACACTGGCACTGCTCTCGGTGCAAGTTCAATCGAGAAGTCTATGTCCCTTCTCGGAAGTAAACCCGGTACCTCTTCTGGAAACACATCCCTGTATTCTCTCAGGATAGGGTGATTGTCAAGGCTTGATTTGTCACCTTCGATTGTTTTCAACACCTGTATTGCATATAGGGGACATCCCTTTCAACGATACTTTCTCATTTGCAGAGCTGATATTTGTCTCACCGAGACAGGTTTTCGGATCCCTTGAAGGGTTATCTTTTCCCCTTCTTTACTTACACATTCTAAGGTTTTATGGCAATAGTCTGATCTGGCTTTATGAGCGTCTAGCTATTCCATACCAATCAATAGATCATATGATCCCAGGGGTAATAAGTTAAGGGTTGTTTGGGTGGGGAATTTTCCCAACATCAATTGGCAGGTTGGTATAACCTCTGCTACCCTTCTTTTGGTGCCAGTAGCTAACTGTACCAGCCATGGCTTGGTATGTTTTTGTGGCTGTAGTTTACACTTATCAACAACTTTAGGGGCTATATAACTCAAATTTGAACCAGGGTCAATCAAAACAGACACAAGATGGTTGAAAATCATACCTTCTATTTCCACCAGTGATGCTTGGTGGTCATCTTGGTTATTATCCAAGGCTGCATAAATTTGTGGCACACTCCTGGCCACATCATTGACGGTAGTAGCTTCCTGGATGTTATAAATACTTGGACCATTCTGTTTTTGGTGTGGATAGTCTCTCAATAGATTTTCTTCCCCGCAACCCCAACATTTCAAAGGTTCTCTCGTTGGGTTATCAGTCTTCACTGATATGGGTCCAGAAGTTTTATTTCCGCTCAAGGAGGGAAAATTCTGCTGGTGCATACTCTGGGTTGAGAAGCTCATTCTTGGATTTTTCTTATAGTTCTTAAATCCTGGGGATTTAATTCCCCCTTTTTGAAATCTTGAACTATTCTTCTATTTCCATCCTTCGCGAGGTTCTGCTCGATGCCCAAACTGTTCATGACAATAGGCCACCTTTCGAATAGTGCCTTCTAGAGTCTTTGGCTCATCAAATTCAATTCTATTTCGATAGTCCTTAGGTAGTCCACTGATGAAGCGTTGCACCTTTTCTTTTTCCTCTTTTATATAGGGTACATACCTCAACAAATCGAGGAATTTGTTGACATATTCTTCTATAGTGAGTTTTCCCAATTTGAGTTCATAAAACTCTTTAGTCCTTTCGTTGAAATATTTTTTCGATAGATACTTCTTCTAGAAGTATTTCTCAAACCGTTCCCAAGATAGGTCCTCTTCGTGAACCCGTTTCACATTCTTAAGGTATTCCCACCAAATGGAATCCTTTCCGTTCAAGTTGAAGGTGGCCACTCGGGCCTTCATATTTTCTAAAAAGTCATGGACTCTGAAATACTTCTTTAGTCCAAGTAGTCAGGCCTCTGCCTCCTCTCCCTTCTTCGAATTTTTGACCTTTGGAAGACTTTTGTTTCTTATGTTTCCTTCGGGGATAGGAACTAGTTCTGCTGCTAGAAGAGCCCTCTAAATCGTTAGCTTCCTTCTCAGAGGAATCATCCGACGCTTGTCCTTTACCTCTGGGGTTGACCTTCTTTGAGGTGCTCCTCTCAGTGTGGCCACTGATATGACCATGTTTCTAAGTTTCAAGTT
>JASDQU010103403.1:325906-344564 GCA_032191745.1 Picea mariana | reverse complement strand
CTAAGGAAGGATAACACCCAAGGTGGGTGGTCCTGAGAAGGACTTCTTGTAAGTCTTTCACCTTTCTTCTTCCCCTTCTTTACCGCCTCAGGCGAAGGACCACTTGAGGTGCGGGTAGCCTCTTCCTCGTGCCGAGCTACCAAAGGGGCTGCAACCGGCTTCACAGTCGGATAGGTCGGATCCGTCCCTACAGACAGATTTTTCTTATAACAGGCACCAACCTAATGGTGACACCAACTCAACGACGCTTGTAGGAACCAACCTACAACTGTATTATTTACAGGAACCAACCTGTTGGAGACACCAATCCCCTCAACAAAATCAGCAACATCAATCTACAATTTCAATATTTGTAGGCACCAACTTTTTGGATTCAATTCTTATCAAACAATCAATAGTACAAAATCGTCACTTTACTTCAAGCCTTCATCTTCACATATTTGTTTCTCTATATTTTTTGTATTTACCATAAAAATCCTTACATGTTCACAAACAACTTGACTTCAGATATTCCTTGTTTCATATTGCACCTCCCTGCCACCCTTAAGAAATTACATTTCACTTCCTTCCATTCCCATGAACCTTAGAGCATCATCTTCTCTTCCACACTTCATGCCTCACTCACTCATTCTTTCAAATTGATCAAGGCATCGTTATTTATATCCAAGGATTTTTCCACATAAAAGAATCATGTTCATGGGGTCAGCGCCAAATCCCTTGAATCTTCCTCAAAACTAGGCTGCAAAAATCCTTTGAAACTGGTCTCAAATTCCCCCATCGCGCATAATATGTTCATTGATCACCTAGACACTTAGCAATTGTCCGATGCACTATGGATCAAATCACGGTCGTTGATATGATCACTAGCCACCACAACATGCAACACTATATATTTTAACCTTGTACAATTAATTACTGCAAACATATTCTTAATACAACAGAAAAGATGCAATGGCACAAACACATATTACACAGATATTTTTACCCTGGAAACCCAAATCAGGAAAACCAACAACAAGTTTAGAGGCACACCTCTAATCTTTTATTCATCATATTATTCATTGTTTACAATATAATATACATATAGGATTATGTGGCATCCAAACCCCTAATCCATTGACCTGGATTAGTCAACAACCCTAATTCCTTAACTGGAATTAGAAAACCATTGACAAAAAACCATGTGTCGAAAAATCGCCAAAACTTGACGCAAACAACCACCAAAAATAGACCAAAAAACATTTCTCGGGGGGCTCACGCCCCTGAACCCACACAAAAATTCTAGTTGCGGGGTGCTAAGTAACCCCCAAATCCCCTTTTCTCCCATATCAATGTACAATACATGGGATGAATTATGCAAATAATATAACATATACCCAACAAACACAACCTCAATGCTCAACAACCATCCAATCATATCCTTGATTAGATCTTGGTCCTCAATTGATCTATTTCCATGGATGTCGAAACCACTGGGCCTTTTAAACTTTCGCACCTTCAAAATATTTCTCTGATCCAATATATCATGCGACTGAGTTCACCAACCCATCGGGGCCCCCAAAACTTTAACTCTGCAGTGATCAAATTTTCTCTAGTCTAGTATGGAATATTGCTTGATGAACCGTGTTTTACTAAACTCAATCAACTTGCACCATGTGTATGGACTCATCACTAGGACCGCCAGGTCACTGTGCTACTAGGCCATTAGCCCCCCAGGCTTTAACATTGCACTACTCCTCTGATCTCCTGATCTTTTAATTTTCGATCTATGATATATGATGATGTGGAAAATGATGTGGTCTTCACGTGGACCCCTTCCATGTGTACTAGATGACATGGCATTGATGTGGATATGACATCATCACTTCTTTCATTATTGTTTGGACACCATGCTAACACGACACAAGTATGTGGCATGAAATGAGGAATTGATGTGGTTGTTGTCATGGCTATGATGTAGCATTGGCCACAGAGGTATCAGGTATCAGACTCCTCACACATATTAACCTTTCCATTGTTCTAGTATCCTATATACTGATATGGTTGTACCCATCACGAGGGTATTATAACACTTGTCCTATCGGCTCACTGGCCTACCAAGCCACTGTGTCCTCAAAACTTTAACACTGTGCACTCAAGCTTTCACTCTGGTCTGGTATACCTGATATCTGATATTAGGGTATCATGATATCAGGATACCATGATATCGTAATTCACTACACCACTACATGGATTTGTTTGATGTCCAATATCCAATATAGTGGACCCCACCACCAAGGCAATGGGCCACTAGACCCTCAAAAACTTTAACTTTCCATTGATAAGCATTCACTTTGATCTGGTATATCGATATCTGATATGTTGGGCCCCACGACTAAAAGGAAACTCTTTGTGCAGAGTTCCATAACTCTCCCGATCACATTCGAACTATGTAACATTGATTTTTCATTATAAATCCTTTGAAATCATTTTCTTTTGTGGATGTGGGCTATATCAATATTGGGTTTTTCCTTTCTATCCCTCTCACCTTCAACGCATGCTCATAAATTACTTTTCTCCCTAGGGATTCAACAAACTTTGATCACTCAACCAATAAAACTCTTCACCTCCTTGATTTCATTCCTCCATTTCTCTTTAACAAGGTCATCTCATTTATATTTCATTCACCATTTCTCTTCAAACCTGTGAAACTAGAATTCATTTTGGTTGATTGTTCTCACACAGTTATCTCACTTTTGAAATAGCTTGTATGCATATCTCTATACAAGATTCCTACAAATTGGAAGCCCTCCAATTTCTCTACTTCCTATGTCTACTTTGATTCACATAATGGACACTTTCTTGATTTTCTCTTTTGCCTTAGAAGTCTCCCCCTGTCTTTGACATCAATGAAAATGATTGTCCAACAAGCATCTCAACACTAGGGGGTAATTGAGAATGATTCATCTATGTTGTTGTTCACCATTATTTATCATTTCCAAAATTGGTAAGTGCCTAAAATCAAAATTTTCTAATAAAAATCTTAGACAAATGCTAGGAAAGTATTTTAATAAATGAGGTATAATATCTATGACGGTGTCTGTTTGTTTTTCTAAGAATTGTGGGGTAAATATCTTTCAAAAAAATCGTATGCTTGATAAGTAATTTTGAGAATTGGTTAATGTCATGAAAAATAATTCTTTATTGCATCAAATTTGTTAATCCATGCAAAGAAAATTCCACCAAGAAGGACTCCAGGGAGAGTTTTGGTCAAAACGCGGAGAGGAATTCTAATGGAAATAGGAGAAGACTTGTAGGACAAACTAATTGAAATTGATGAAACTATGGAATACTATGTGACATATATTCAAATTCTAGTCACTGAAGAACCTCTATTATGGCTATTATTCAAGGATACCAAGGCAAGTATCATCACACCAGTGCTCCTGTTGGGATGGAATGAATTGTTTTTAAAGTTCAATAACGAAGACTATCTAAGGATTGTCCCTCATAGTGACTCAAATGTTAAAGAAGCATATAACAGAGTCTTCATAAAAATCATAAAGTCTTGATTGCATTCCATGGAAACCAGAGAACCAATTTTCCCTTGTTCATAAGTTATTGAATGGATTATTGGTTGTACCCTTCTGGATAAAAGTATGTTTTTATATGCAATGGATAATGTATTGGGTATTTCTTGACATAAAAATTGTATAGGAATAAAAATTTCAGAAACTTGAAGTCGCATTGGTTACCTATTTTGTGAATGAATTATATGAAAAAAATGACATCAACAAAATTCTATCCAACTGGTGGAAAGAATCCAAGAAATTCATGAACAGAGCCAGTGGATGGTACACAATGACCAATTTGAGAGAACCATGCATATATTTAATTGTTCTGATATGTCAATAATATGGGGAGAAGGAATGTTCAATATTCGTGGATCCATGTCTCCCTTTGGCTTACATAGTGGCCACAATAGGGAAAATTTTTAATTGGGGAGGCATCTTGTCTAATCAATTGAATGTTATGATTGAATGGGTGCTTTAGGCCAAGGAAACACCTAGTATAGTTCTTAATTTTTATATGGCCTCTTACCTGATGGATGATGTATGTGCTACAAATCTATTTCTAGGACTAAATCTCATTTTGATTAGCTCAAAAGCCACAGTTCATGTATACTTCCAAATTTTATGGGAGCACAAGTATAAGAGGAGATACACTTAAATTTGTGACCATTTCCTGGTATTATTATATGACATCATCCTCTAAGAGGAATGTCCTAGATTAATTATTGATGCTAAGAAACTAATCAATTGTATGGGAAATCAATACATCAGGAAGATTTCAATTATATTAGGATGTTCGGTGTAACTAAAACACCTTGAATCTCATCGGAGTATGTACCTAATCGGTTGGTTATCAGGGAGATCACCTATCAAACAATGTATCAAGGGTTCTGTTGGAGCCACCCCCGTTTTTTTTTTTAACCCACCACAATTTTCATTTTTGATACTTTAAATCTAGAGATGGTCTTGTTTTCCCCCGAGATCTTGAAAACTCTGCAACCTTGTCACGTAGCAGCGATGCTTTTCTACTCTCGAAACAAGTCCATTTTTGTAAGAATGTTTTCTCTCGTTGTTTTACTTCGGGATCTCGCAAGTCGGATACTATAATCCATGAGTTCACACGTCCCGAGTCAAGAAATGGTGAAGTCGTTTTAAATTTTCACTCAAGACAGTAACCAGGGTAGAATCTTTTAACTCATGATTAGACGTCGTCAGGGTTTCGCGCCTCGGTGTTTGCCAAGTCTGAATTTTTATTTTTACAGCCCCGAGAGCCAAGAACACGAAGTCCTATCCGGATAACCCATGTCAAGGATCAAAGGCAAAAAGCTAACCATGGTAAAAGTTGTTCTCAGCCTTTCGCCACTCGGCATTATCTTTTTCGAAATTTCCAGCTTCTAAACCCCGACTCACGAAGGCACGATGTAATTATAACATGATTAATTAATCGCCTAATCCAAGATTTTCTTCCCCTTAATTGAGTCTTAATTATCGCCATCTCGCGGTTTTGCGACTCGGCATACTAGTCTCCTAGAAACTTGTCTTCAAGGTTCCGAGTTGCGATATGGCGAATAAAATGATTATAAAATTAATTATGCCCCAAATCGCGATTACCGTTAATTAAGCCAAAGTCGGTCCTCGCAATCTCGCGAGTTGGAGACTCAAAGTGTTAAAAGGAAATCCACGATGTAACGAACGGCGAGAAGTTGATTAACGTTGGTAAGATTTGATTGATCAAGCTAAAGCAAGATATATCCCGTGCCTCGAGGCTTGCACTTTTCCCGAGGTAGCCATTTCTCTCCATACTTCGACTGACTGTCAAACCACCAGAAATTTATGACATTTATGGAGAAATAGGGTAAATCTACGCATGTAAGATTGAATTTTACGCAATAAATTTATTTCTAATTACAATTTGACGGGCTTACTTTGAAAAGTACCGAGTTTTCAAATATATATAAGAGTTTATTTTCATTATAACGAACACATTTTCATAAGCAAACAGAGCTCATCAATTTCGAGTAAACTAATTTCTGCATGTATACGCAGTTCTATCGCAGGAGAGCGAAAACGCAAGCTTCGGCTATGGCTTCGCGGAAAGCAGCAAAGACGAATTTCGAGGTCGCAAGACAAGGCTCAGACAATGTCTCCGACACTTCACCCCGAAGTGTCGACTCGGTCCCCGACTGGTCATTCGTTTCAGGCATTTTGCAATCGGAATTGGTGGATTATTCAGACGACTCAGACGATAATGAAAAGGATGATCTAAATACCAAATACAAGATAGTTGTCCAATCTGGAATGCACAGGGTAGCAGCTAGACCACGGTTGCTCCCATATTATGACATGATCCGATGGGAATTGGATCACGTAGACATACCCACCAGGACTATCATGAACGGACAGCGAGTCACTGTCGGGACTTTTAGGCCCGAGCATCTACAAACTATGTATAAACTACCTGCGACGTCTAAATATACATATGGAGTTGAGTTCCTAGAGGAATTCAAGGAGAAGGAGTGCATCCAGTACGACAAAACTATGCCTGGTCTGATAAAGGATTGGGTTTCTCGCACCGCGAAATTCAGAGCAAATGATCAGGGCATTTATTCAATCGCTTCGTTGGAGCCACAGTATAAATATGTGGCCATGATGACATGTCGGCTATTTGGGAGAGAGGACACATCACATTTTTTCATTTCCTGGGTGCCTCTTATGTTTCGGGTCGCAGAAGGTTGCTCTTTTAATTGGGCAAAGATACTCTCAGATAGTCTGGCCAACCGGGTCACAGAGTATCGGGAGCAGAAGGAAAGTGAGAGACCGTCCTCATTCTTCATGTCCGCATATATTATGGATGCGATATGTTCCATGACACCATTTCCATTGATGAGCTGGGCTTGGACTCTGGCTGAAGACAGACCTATATATGTATATCACGAAAAGCTATGGGAAAATAAAGCGAAAATTTTCGCATATGAAATTTTTAACTGGGTGATGGTGCCCCTGCATATCGCCATTTTTGGTCACCCACCACCTCGTATCGCGGACAACATTGCATCAAATCTGAGTGGCATAGCGGACTAGTACCTGGAGGTAGAGTTCTCGTACTTCAGAGTATTCGGGGCTGTTGTTCCCCCGCTTGCGCTACCATTGTTCATTCCCGACAAGTTGGCTTGTCACGAGGTCGCCCGGCAGACAGTAATTGGTGGGGTGAGTAAAGAACTCAAAGGATACTCAAAGAAGGTGTGGTCGTATTTTCCCATTCGGCTGAATTCTTATTCTTTATTGGATTTCGGGCATGCCAAAGCCGAGGCTGCAGCCCTGGAAGACCTGAATTTGGTCTCCATCGAGTATAAGAAACATGATCCACAGAAGGTTGTGAGCAACCATTTAGCTAATTATGGGCTCAAGAGGTTTGAGCATGAGAATTCTCCTCTGGATGACATTTTCCGAGGGGCGAGGTCTTATGAAGAAGTTCTAGCCTGGATCTGATCCTTGGCTCCCGAAGACACGGCCGCTATATTAAAATTCCAGGAGCATAGATGGATTTGCCTCCCCACTGTGTTGCGAGGCGAGAGTCTGGGTGTTTCTGAGACGAACCAAAAGGATACTGAAGGTCCCAAAGATGCAACTCCTGACTTGGGAAAAAGCCAGGATGAGGGGAAACAAACAAAGAAGCCCGAAGCTGAGGCACAGACTCCGGACCCGCCAAAGAAACAGAATCCGGAAACAAAGACAAAGACCCCTGAACTACCCAAGAAGAAGGACCTGGTCGACGCCCCAGGAAAATCAGCGAAGCAAATCAAGGAACCCATCACTTTTGTCACCCCCTTGCAGTTGACGCAAGGAAATATCGAAGAAGGATGGATATTCAATGAGGAACTGAGGCCCATAAGAGCAGAGGAACTTCCTCCGAACTAGTTTTTCTTTGATAAAAAGAGAAAAGAGGTAGTAAAGAGGGAATTCTACCAGGATGGAGAGTCGACTGCTAAGAAATACAAAGTTATGACCGATGGAAAGAATAAAAAGAATGAGCAATTCGCCACTGAGATCGCAGGGACGCTAGGAGCGTATGCATCGGCGAATCAATTTTCGGTCAGACTTTTAAAGAACCAACTCAAAAGGAAAAATCGCCTGATCGGGACCCTCGAGGTCAGATTGGCCTCGGCCACGGAAAATTCTAAAGGCCAGGTGAGCGTGGAGATAGAGCTGGCCCAACTGGCTGATAAAAATGAAATAGAGGTGCTCAAAAACAAGCTCGAGCAAGCACATCTAGTGTTCTGAGATGGTCGGATACAGGGTGGGCCAACAGAGAACTATGATTGAAGAGCTGCAGGCTTGGGCGGCGATCGCTGAAAGCAGAATGATCGATGTGGAGATGTTCAAATCCCAGGCCATGGAAATTCAGAGCAGAATCTCTTCGGCTCAGCAGAGTTTGCTCGCCAGGATAGGAGAGATCTGGGAAAATTTTATGTTGGTAAATCAAGTTTCCGAGAACCTGACTGCCAGAGAAAGGGATGTAGAAGCGGCTCGGGTCGCCTTCCAAGAGGCAGTGATAGCCACGAATAACAAAGTTTCTGCAGGTGCTCCCGGGCTCGCCATCCCAGAACAAACCAGAGGTAATATTCTGTTGAAGGATTGGGAGCACAACATTGCCCTGGGCAAGGAGCAAGCTCAAAAGGTAATCAATTCTTTGGAAGAAGATTTTAATTCCATAGACGACGAGTTGTTGGGTATGGACAGTGGAGGCGACGCAGAAGCATTGATGCAAATGAATGTGGAACAGATCTCACTTGATCTGAAAGAGAAGGATGAGAGAGATTCAACCGATATCTCTCAGATAGATATGGTGGACATGGCCCAAGTTGATAAGCACATGATCAAACCCAGCGCGCAACTAAGTGCCCTCGACATCATCGGTGCACAAATGGAGGACAAGCTACAATAGTTAGCCCAAGAATGTTACTTCGTCGAGGCCAGCTGTCAAGCAGAGCCTTCACAACTCATATCTCAGCCTGTGGAAAGATGTATCGCCTGCACCGAGTCCGCGCAAAGACGAGCACCTGGCACTAAGTGAAGACAGAGTAGGGGAAATGGAGAGATTGCTCTCTCCTCTGTCATAACTAAAATTTTGACGACTATTGAGATTCTACCTGCTTTGTAAAAATTGTATAAATATATCCCAGAGAGAGATAAACAAGGCTGGACCTTTTTGAGTCATTTGTAATAGAGTTTTTACATTGAGAGTTAATAAAAGCAGATCTGGAGATTCTCAATTCCGTCACTTCTGTATCACAAGTTTGCTTCCTTGTATCTCATTTTTTACATTGCAATTCATATTCATAATTGATGTGCTTCGTTATAATTTAATATGACCACTACTATAACGAATGAATTTGGGTTTTCTGTATTTGCTTATTGTCTTTCCTCTGCACCAGCTATCAGCTGTGTAAGACCAATCTGCATTTTCATATTTCTACATATATTCTTTGTTACATTGGTTATTTTCTTACATAATTTCTTCTCCCTTTTATGTCGTGAGATTTTCCCTTGGCAGGAACCTTACTCTGTAAACAGCTCAATGTTTATCTCCCATCTCACACCCTTTATCAAGATATGATACAGTTACAGGAACGAGCCTTATATTTGCATCCATATTTTATTCTGCAACTGTAAGTTCTCTTTTATAAGACCCAACTGAGATAGCACTTAATCACTTTTAAAGTCTTTCCTACCTTTACTATTCCCCATGACAATTCCTGTACCAACTCAACCTAACGTTGAACCTGAAATATCGAATCAAACGCACATTTCCTTGAATCTCTTCGACTTCATTCTTAAAACGGAAACTAACCGGCCCGAACTTGAACAATCATGGATAGCCATTGAACGAGACTTAACTACTCAGGAACAGTTTGAAGCCAGACAACGCCAACGAAGAAATATCCCTTAGTTTCCTTCTCTGAAGATTGAAGTTTCTCCCTTCTCCATATTTAAACCATTTTCGGATGCCTTGACACTATAATTTTGAGCCTTAAGTACAGACTCAGGAACAACAGGTTCAATGCTTCACTAATGAAGGAGGTAAAGAAGAAAATATTTGTACCCTATGGCTTCAAGTTAGGTCATTATTTCATCAAAGACCCAAAGCATGATTGATAAGAAGTGGCTAGTCATTTGGAATATTGTTTCTCATTAAAGAAATTTAGAAGGAATGACAAAAAAGGGATAGTTTCCAAGCATTATAATTTAGTGTCTGTGGCTTGGCCCTACAACCATGAGAAATCATAAGATGAGTTATTCTTCCAAGATACTAGTAATTAGGAGTAAGTGTTGGAAAGGAATAATAACCCTCAAATTAAAATGTTTAAAGCTTTTTCTATATATGAGTTGTTGATTGAGATATAGAGAGGGATGGTTGCAAAGAGGGATAGTAAAGAAGATGAAGAAACATGAATATTGGAGGAAATCAATTACAAGAAGAAGCAAAATTAAAGGTTGTCCCGGTTGAGTAGTTAAGGTTACAAGAAGAATAGGAAGAAAAAAGGAAAAAAGAACAAGAGCTAAGGAGAAATCAAGAAGAGGAGGTTGTTCAGCATGATCTAGAATCTAGGAGGAAAGCTTTCGAGAAAGAACGGAGGAAATGAGATTTGAAAATTCTAAGAGAAACACAATAGTTATAGACAGAAGAAGGAGAAAAGAGAAAGATGGAAAAAGAAGAATATGAAGCCAAGGAGAGATAGGAGACATCTACGAAAGAACAGATCTTTCCACAACAACAAAAAAAGGAGAGAAATCATAGCAACAACCTGTGGGCATAACCAAGGAGGTCATTTATTTGACTAAGACTAGTGAAAATGTTTTTGAGTCAAGTAAAAAAGATACAGAGGATAAAGGAACTGAAGGTATGTATGAAGAAGATATCGTTGGGATGGAGAACATAGTTGAATATATGGCTCACAAGATTTCCAATCAGGCCCAAAAGGTGCCAAAGAGGAAAATAGTTGACAAAGGGAAGGAGCTTGTGATAAAGAGTTTTCATACTAATGGTAGATTAGGGAATATTTTATCATGGAGTGATCAACATATCCCAAACCCTATAGAATACATTGTTGGTTTAGAATCTATCGCCTATAATCAGAGGAGGCATGCCATAGTCAAAAGAATGTAGAAAAGAAAAATGATTGAGTAATATAGTGGAATTGTTTGCACTACATAGGAGCCTTTTATAGATACCAAAAGAGAAAATCTCAATGAAATGTTATCTATCGAGTTAGAAATATCTTATGCTACCATTGAAAAGGATAAATTTGTTGAAAGAAAAACTGAGAAGATGAGGAAGGAACTATATTTCTTAAGAAATTAGGTGAGTTATTATAAAGGATCCCCTAATGTTATAGTCAAGTTCATAGAAGATATTCATGAAGAATATAGTAGACATGCACATGTAAGAATGAGTTCCATTGCTAAGATTGCAGAGCTTCAAGAAGAAACTTTGCATCTATCAATAATGCATAAGGAAATAATAAAGTGACATGAGAAGCAGGCTAAAACGTTAGACTAGGTTGAGTACATCATGGAAATCCAGAAGGCTCGTGGTGAGGAAGAGCACGGTATCAGGATGTTAACAGAAGAAGAACTCTCCAGAGTCATTGTAAGATTGGAAAGAATTTATCTAGAATATCTAAGGCTCAAGCAAAAGAAGAATGGACGGTATGGACATAATTATGGTAGTATGAAAATGAAACCATGGTTGATGGGTAGTTGCCCATTTTTGGCCAACCAAAAGATTTTCGGTCAATTGATTAAGTTGTAAAAAACTTCAAGAAGTTGGAAGAGAAGCGTGATCTTGAGGTCAAAGGAATCACGCCAATAGAGCATGGCCATATTTAGAAGTTTCTAGTCAAAGAAATCATAAAATTCTCCAAATTGGATTCTACGATTCTGAAAGAGAGAAACATGTTCATTGATTCAAACAGGGGAAAGAAATTCTAAGCTTTCCCATGGACCAACATGTGTTTCCTCATTGGTTGTTGTGCGGGGAAATATTTGAACAATTGGCCAGTTATGATGTTAAACATGTGGTGGTCAAAACTCCCAGTTTTGAATACCCGAGCATGCAATGACCAAAATGTCATAGAATGAAGCTACCAAAACTCTTGGACATGCAATGAATAAAACTATCACATCACCCAAGATTTAGAAACATGCAAGATTTTTTACTTCTTATGTTTTTTTTTTGTTTTATGATATTTTTAAATTGTAATTAAGACTACAAATTGAGGACTTGGATCGTTGATAGAGGACTTTTTAACTCTCAAGTGAATTTTTGAAAGTTATATCCAAGAAATATTTCAAGGAAATTTTTGATAAAATGTTAATGGAGCAAAGGCGTCTTGTTTGGTTTTGTTGAGGAACTTATGTGCATTTATTCTTGTCATGGATTGATATTTTGTTGTTTAAAATGTCTCAGTGATCCAATAATAATTTCAATTTCTACTAAATTATTTTGCATTATTGAATGAGTTACTTTTATTCTCATTAAATTGATTTTAATTATTCATAGCTGAAATATCTATTGAATTAATTATGGGTATTTTATTTTCACATCTTTCAACTTTATGATATATTAATGTTTGGTAAAAATATCCTAGAGTATTTATTTCCAAAAGGATCAAAAGTTGTGTTTGTATTCATCTATTTCTCTTATAGGCTATCCTATAAGGAAATTTTCTTTAAAATATGTTAGATTAAGTTTATTTTATGCAATTATTTTATCAAAAATGAAAAATATAAAAGAGAAAGGAAAACTATTAAATCACATTGAATGGTTAATGGACCATTAACCCATACGATTATTCCATACCAAAATGGGGGGACTCTAATTGTGCCTCATCCTTGGGTTTAGTCCCCACTATTGAAGCATTGGATATCTATCCCCCTGGCACTAGAAAGAGGGCATGTGTATGGAAAGCCATGCAAACATCCCATATTTAGAAATTCCTAATCCTAAAGTTCAAACTTCTAGGAAAATAATACCTCGGGATTTGGATAACAATGGAAATGATAATGATTCAATCCCATATGCAATATCAAACGAGGAAGTAAACACTTTCAAATGTCTTACACGAGCTTATGTTAGTAAAATCAATGTGTTTTATGTATATCCCTTGCTTTCTCGCCATAGAAACGTTGTTAGGACCGTAGTCTCAAAGCCTGAACATAACTTGGTCCATATAGTAGAAGATTTAGTGGAATTAACTCTATAAGAAATCGACCAACCTTTCAATTTAATTCCTTCTAATCATAACACCCCTATTATATCTCCCTCAAAAAGAATACACTCTAATTATAAAAATAACTCAGATTTGTATTCGGATAGGTCAAACTTAGAATTTGAAGATCTAACAACTAACAACCAAATATTAATCAGCCATGGATATCTCGGGATGCTTTGGCTTTACTTGCACCTCTTCATAATTTACCAAAACACGTTGACCACTTGTTGCTTAAGTATGACCTTGAAATAGTTGGTCTTCTTGAAGATCACTTTAATAAGTTTATTCTTTCCATTTGATTGATGAATTTGCAAGATGTAGATGTAGTTTTCCACCTTTTTCTGTACACTTTTGAGAACTCAATGTCAACTATGTCTATAGGGTCAATTATTCTTTCCATTTGATTGATGAATTTGTAAGATGTAGATGTAGTTTTCCACCTTTTTCTGTACACTTTTGAGAACTCAATGTCAACTATGTCTATAGGGTCAATCACTAATTGGGCATATTTTCGAAAGGCATTTATAGACAAATTTAGAGAAAAAACTACTATGGGAGCTTTAATGATAGAGTTGTTTGATTTATTCATGGGCCCCAAGGAGAAGGATAAAGATTTCAATCAAAGGTTTAGCACAATTTTAAACAAATTTCAATAAGGTATTGCTCCTTCCCAAGAGTTTCAAATCGAATTTTATGTTAACGCTCTTCTGGCACCAATTTCAATGTTTTTTTAAAAGGGATAGAAGGAAACCTTTGGCATTAAATTTTGAGGAGGCTAAGAAAATTGAATTCAATGTGAAGGGGTGTAAAGAAGGACAAGATACTCTAGGAAAGAAGGAGATAACTCCACCTAAAAGGAATCTCATTTTGGCTAGACCCCAAACTAAACAACTCACATATGGCAAAGAAAAGAAGTCCATGGACATGGAAAGTGTTGGGCCTGAGATATGATCAGTTTTATGATAGTTATTAGACACTTTTGTCGAATGTACATATGTGTTTTTCATGTTTTGGAGAAGATTTTTGAAGAATTTTGTGCTAAAATGGTATGATCTACACTAGGTATGTATGATTCGTGTTTAATGTTGATATTGAGTATAATTCACCATGTTTTTATGTTTCTAAGGATCTAATTCACGTTTTTTGGTGTTACAGGGAAAAAACGCATCATGTTTCTGCTTCTGGCACTCAGTCTGGCATTCCTTCCAGTATTCGATCCGGTACCCAATCCGGCACTTCGTCCAGCACTGCGTCTTGCACAAAAACAGTGGGCGATTTGGCGATTATGGTATTGGCGGCCAATGGTGGGCGAATCATGAACATGGGTTTTGCTCGTGCTTGCCCCCTCCAGCTACTAAACCCTTGACAACTCAGTTTAAGTTGTTAAGCAGGGCGATTATTGACTCGCTCTATTTCGGCAGTTAGGGCACCATTAATGTAATTTGTCGAATTTAGAAGTGGTTTGACCCTCCTGTGGTCGACCACTTGGTCTGTAAATATTATAAATACCACCCTGGTGGTCAGATAGAAGTTAAGCAGTAGAAGAACCAGTGTGATAGGTACAAACACGATTTTACTCTGTTTTGCCATTTTTCATTGCCAAATTATATAAAAACTGTGTTTTTGAGTTTTCATGGTGAAATCGAATTGTTGAGTTCGTGGTGTGCTTTTAGGAAGTGACCACGACTTGCTAGGGGGGCCACCAGCAGTCTGGTAACTGTTCTTTAAGTTGTTCATGTATTTCATAGCTTAGATGTCTCTTTTTATTTCCTGTACATGCATTATTATTTTGTTAATTAATTTGTTGTTGTAGTTTAATCATTTTAACTCTCTTTTGCAGGTTAGTATGAAGGATTGTGTTAGCATGCATTGATCTTGTATTTAGGAACGAATTTGCAAATTCATAGACTAACCCCATGTGCAATTAGATATTAGACTGCATTTTATTTTATGTTGTTAGAATTAAATTTAAAACGGAGTTTAAAACATAGTAGAACATAGTTTTAATTTGAGTTTTCTTTAACAAGGATTTGATGGATGGATAGGATTAATTTCAGTTTTTAAATTATAGATTGCTTATTTCATTTTAATGTAGATCTTGCTTAATTAGTTGTCGGTTAATGTATTTGGTAGTTTACTTTTTAATGTCATATTTTAATTTATGTTCTTAAGCATTTTCTTTATTACATTTTGAATTGTTAAGATAGATATAGCATAGTTTCATTTTATGTACTTTCTTTCCTAGAATTAGATTGCAATTATATTTCTTAGCTAATGATTGAATTTACTTATGAAATTTCCTTACATAGCATAGAAGTACAATTATAATCTCGTTATATTGTTGATGGTTAATAATTTCATGAATATGCAGGGTAATTAACATTATTTCCGTAATGGCTAAATTCTCATTGGATTGTTTAATCCATACCTTTCATTTTGCTATTGCGATCAGTGTAGAGATTATACCACTTGAATTATCCTTTGTTGTCAAGTGCCATCGAGATATTATACGACACCGGAGATATTCACACAACCACCAACACTATATTTGAGTTTTCATAGGTTAAAATATAGTTTCTTGCTTCCGTAGATCAGAAAAGATAGTTTCTTGCTTTCGTAGATCAGAAGATATATTTTCTTACTTTCATAGCTTAGAAGATAGTTTTATTGATGTTGTAGGATAGATAGTCTTTTGCTTTCATAGGTTAGAGAGCAGTTTGCTTAGCATAGATTAAAGGTTAGTTGTTAGTTCTTCTTTCTTTCAATTAAATAGATTTCCTTTTATGAATTAGAAATAGTTTGAAGTTTGAATTAAGAATATAGTTCACTTGCCTCTTAGGTTAGATAGTTGTTCAATGAGAAGTTTTAATTAGATTACTTGCAGTAAAAGTTATCTTAGAGTAGTTAGTTATTTACTTGCTTTAATAGGTTAGCTAGTTGTTTTACTTGCTTTACTAGAATAGTTGCTTGCTTGTTTATTTACTTGTTTTCATAGGGTAGTTTCTCATTGAATTTAGGTAGGCAAATTAAGTAGTTTTCTTTTGTTATTTGATTATCGTTATGATTAATATTTGTTTTTGCTTATTGTTATGAACTAGTTTGCTTTACATAGGGTTTTTACTTGCTTTCTTAGAACTATCCATCGATCCTTGGCCCAAAAGTACTTAGGTTACATAGTTTTAAGTTGCTTAGTAGGGTTTTATCAATAGATAGGTTTGCTTGAATAGATTAACCCTTAGATAGCCACTTCCTTAGTTAGACTATACTACTACCAGCCCTTCTACCTTTGGCATATATTTTTCTACAACTCTAAGTTTACTTACCCCGGGTTGACAATTTAATTCAAGGTTTTTAGTGTGTTTTTAGTGCATATACAATACCCATCATTTTTGGCGTCATTGTCGGGGAGTTGTCTCAAGGTAAGAAGTAGTTAGGAAATAGACCATTCCTATACCTTAGCATTATATTGGTTGTGGGGGGAATTTAAGACAAGAGGTAAGAACCTGCGCATTTGCTATTGTAGGCTCCCCCAAACCCAATGGTAGTTTTTCTTTTTGTTTTTGTTTACTTTCATGAATAGACCTAGAAACCAAATGGTAGCTTTTTCTTTTGTTTTTGCTTTCTTCCATGAATAGACCTAGAGACCCAAAAGGTAGATACATTAAATCTAAATCAGACCTTTCAACCAAGGTTCCTTCCGATCTTTTTGGGGGGAGGGATGTTCCACTTATAAAATCCGCAAACCGATACCGAAAAACAGGAGCTAGCTCAACTCAAAGAGCTAAAATAGTCTCTGAAGAGACTAGCACAGGAAGCACTATAGAACAAGAAATTGAGGCATCAATCATATTGGGACAGGAGGCAAGACCACTCGAGCCTTCCGCAGAACCAAACAATACAACCTTTTCTTTTACACCACCACCAGGAGATCCTAATTTTGAAGATATCATAGATCCTGAACAGGTGAATATTTTGTTTCGTAGTTCAACCAATGTAATTATCTCTCAAACTAACACAGAAACTTTGGCACCAATAGTCTCAACCAGCTCAATTAGAGTCCCAGACATCCAATCCGTAGGAAGACCTTTCCATCAAAGGGAAACCTTGTTCTCTTCAAAGATAAAACCACCTAGGTACTCTCTTTTTGGAAACCAAGCCAATATGGATGATCAAGAGGACCACGACAATGTGAGACACGGGGAGGAAGAAGAAACTGGAAACCAAACTGAAACTACCTTCTGGTTTCCGATTTTGGACACCACTCCAAATGTCAACATGAAGAATATTCCTCTCTCAGTACTGCCTACCTTTTATGGTAAAAGTAGTGAAGATCCAGACACCTTCCTATTTGAATTTGACATCTTGTGTAGGAGCTAAAACTACGTAAAAGATGCATAGAAACTAAAACTCTTTCCTGCCATCCTCAAAGACTCTGCACTAAGATGGTTCATGGGGTTGGGAGAATCCAGTATTAGGTCTTGGGAAGCCATGAAAGACATCTTTCTTAAAAAGTACCAAGACTACTGCAAGACCAAAGAGTCTCATAATGGCATCTTTAAGATTCAATAGTTAGAAGATGAGACCCTCGAAGATTATATGGAAAGATTTGGTTATATCTCCTAGAAGTCAAAATACCATGACCTCCCAGAGGATGCAATTAGGGCTCTTTTCCTTAAGGGAATTTAAGAAGAATACCTAGAGATGCTTAACTTGATGGCATCAGGCGACATATCTCATAAACCATTTGCTGAAATATGTAAAATGTGTAAAAATTACTAAAGGATTAGAGCCAAAACAAGAAAGAATGTTCGGGACCCTTATAATAGAAACTTAAAACCAATTAGTTCAAGTGGTATTATGAGAGAAGAGATAGGGAACCTTTTGGAAAACTTCAAAACATATATCTTAAGCATAATAGGTTCCCAGTTGGACACCCTAAAAATAAAAAAGAAATAGGAGGAGGAAAATGCAGCAATGAGCATATATTGCCCAAGATGTAGGAGGAAGAATTCCTCAAGGGAATGCCCATTAGATAACATTTCATTTTGTGGCTTCTGTACAGAAGACCATGTGACTAAAAAATGTCCATCATTGCATGGTTTATTAGCCATCTATAGGAGTGGAGATCCTGGGGAGTCTTCTTATGCACCTAGGAGGCCATGGTAGCCTAGGAACCAACCCACATACTTGGATCTACAATCCCAAGTTCCACCTTATTATCAACAAAAACAACAATGGAACTCACCAGATTGGCAAAACTGGTCTACTCAGTACCAACATCCTTGGTTTCAAGGATGGAGAGGAGTACATAACCAAGGAAACCCTCAAGCTCCACCTATCCCTATGTTCAACCATCATTATCCTCAGTTCCCACCGAACACTCCACGACTTCTGCCAGGTTTTGTTCCACCACCTTTACCTCCTACTCCACAACAACAACCGCTACAATATCAAAATGCAAGATCCCTGATACCAACACTATTACCGGTACAACTAGTGCCAAATCCCAATAATAATCCCCCTCAACCTCTTCACAATGTTGAGATGCAGGCCCTCCTGACATATGTTATTACTCTTGTTCCATTACAGAAAATTAAATTAAGATCGAAAAATTTCTGGAGAGGCAGAGACCTTTAGTAGTCATCCAAGAAGAAGAAGAAGAAGAAACCACCAAACAATCTGTTGATTAAGGTTGGTTGTCATTGATGTCAACCCTTGAAGAAAGACCTGTAGCACAAAGGTTTTGGCAATGGACCCAATAGTGTTTGATGTAAATATGACTCATTATTTTTTTGTCATGGTTGATAAGAAGTAAATATGGATGAACTCCAA
>JASDQU010103403.1:262575-325856 GCA_032191745.1 Picea mariana | reverse complement strand
TTTGTCAGGGAAAATATCCTATATGGATAGTTCTTGTCATGTCATTTCCGGTGGTATGTGGAATGTCACATAATTCCTCATGGTTAGAGAGTTATGGCCATGAGAAGTTGGAGACCCCAGGTTTGGGTAATGGACCCAAGTTTGTTTGATGGGTAATAGTATGAGTTGTTTGATAGTACATGTCATGTCATTTTTGGTGGTATGTATAACGTCACATAACTCCTCACGGTTTGAGAGTTATGGCCTTACGAAGTTGGAGGACCCTCATATGTCATCTAGAAGCCCCAAAAGGTCAAAGTAATCAAAGTGGTTTAAGAGATTTTAAAAGGTAAATAATAAAGTGAAGTGATGAGTGTATTATAATTCAAAGTGAATACAAAATAAATTATTTCAATAATAATTTTAATGGAGAAATTAGAAGTGGACCCAACCCTAAAATAAGGAAAGTGGGCCAAGTGACCTAGAAGATGTTTTTAAGGAAGCTACTTGGAGAGTATAAACTAGCACAGCAGTTAAATAGTTGCTGGTTAACGCCGAAAGGTTGATAAGATGAAACGAATTTTTAAAAGAATATATTAAATTTTATTGTTGATTAACAAATAAACGGTTTCACTTCATTTATCTGGTGTTAATATTTTAATTTCTGTTAATCACTTACGTGGCAATCAGTTAGCTATCAAAGTAATTTTTAAATATGATTAGGTAAACGTAAAAAAGTAAACACATAAATGGATGTCTTTATAATAGCTAGGAAGTTAATCATTGAAATCACAGGCATTTATTTTGTGTGACTACTAAGAATATTCCAGCCATATTTAATCATGTCCATAGAAAACTTATTAAGCGCTAAACCCCTATTAAATCTGCCCATTGTCAATAGGTGTACGCCTTTCGGCGTAATAAGAGGCAAGGCTCTCTCATTTGAAACACACTTGAGCATATTGAATATCTATAGGTGTCTGAGGTTTAAAAATTATATCTAAGCCGAAATTCTGAGGAAAGTGAAGAAAAGAAGGCCGAAATGCAAGGAAGGATAAATTCTTTTGATGGTGCTTTCTAAGGTATGTTATTTTCAAGTCATCTCACCATTTTCGCTATAACTTTTTTTCTATAATTATTCAGATCCTAAAATTTCTATTCAAGTGAGAAAACATATCCAAGTATCTGTGGTTAAAAATTCAGCTTTTGGGTCGTTGTATTTTGGGAGTTACACTCTGTGGAAAATAGGGTTTGTGGCCAGTCCTGAAACTAGTCAAAATCAGGTGTTTCGGGTAAAAACGTCATAACTTCTTCATAAAAGATCCAAATTCAGTGAGACCAACTGTGTTGGTTAGGTTACAGTCTTTAGTATTCTATGTAACATTTTCAGATCATTTCATCAATAATTTTTTGCGGGGCACGCTCTACAAGGTCTCTCTCTAGAATAAGCCAAAATTCAGCAAGGTATGCCATTTTTGCTATAACTCCTTTTCTGAGAGGTTCCAAGTAGTTCCACTTGGAGGAATTGCATAAAACAAACTGAAGAAAATTGTATATTAGTTTCAGGTCTTTATTCAGTATAGGTACAAAGTTATGATTATTTTAAGTTAGGGTTGTTGACTAATCCAAAACTAGTCATGGTTGAGACAAGTAGTTGATGAGTTGGCACATACATGAGGTGTATAGTTGATGATGTTGGTACATATTGATGAGTCATTGTTGATGAGTGGTTGACACATGATTGGTATATACTTGGTACATGGTTGGATGCACTTGTTTATGGTACAGGTTGATTACAGGTTGTTTGGCACAGGTTGGTGCATGGTTGATGCTCTTGTTTATGGTACAAATTGATATTTGTTGAGGATTGTTGCCTCATCTCAGTTGGTGCTGAGAATGCAAGCTGAGTCTTACATATAGAGCTGGTGCTCTTGTAGAGTTGTACTCTATTCAGTTGTTGTTGATAAACCCCAAGGATTGTAATCTGTAATAAAAAGAAAATTGTACATACATCTTGTGTTCTTTGTGTTCTTTGTGGTGATGACTTGTTGATGATNTTATAAATGACAACAATGGGTAATGAATAAATGTTGAATGCTAATTGATGAGTTTTTGTGCAAGAGGGAAGTTTTGGGAAAAAGAGCCCCACACTCATTCACCCCCCCTCTAAGTGTGGTAGGTGTGTCCAACACAATCCACAGATGACATTAGGTGGGAAGACGTTATTATCCCGAAGAATCAAGAACCCAAGCTTCCCCAAAATGAACCTTCACAAATTACGAAGGTCCCTCCTTATCCAGACCAATTGGTAATCGAAAAACCTACCACCCGACCGGAATTTGACATTTTGAATGAATTGAAAAATATTTGTGTCAAGATTCCCCTGCTTCAAGTCATTAAATACATTCCATTCTATAGTAAGGTAGTCAAATAATTGTGTATTAAGAATCCAAGTAGGAAGCAAAAGGACCCCCCTACAATACACTTGATAGGAGGACTTTTCGAATACATATCAGAGCAGCCAAAGCTAGCAAAATATGGGAATCCAGGAAACCCCGTAGTGACCATAACCATTAATGATGTCTCCATTGGAAACACTCTCATAGACCTAGGGGAATCCATCAATGTTATGACCACTACTACCTTGGAACAATTACAGTTACAACCTCTTCTTCGGCCTACCCCAACCATTTTGGAATTAGTAGATAAGACTATGGTTATACCTGAAGGAATTTTAGATGATATCATGGTTAATTTAGCCTCATGGGAGTACCCAGTATATTTTCTTGTCATTCACTCAAAGGATCCTGCCAAAGGCCATCCCGTCATTTTGGGAAGACCTTGGCTAGCCACAACCAATGCATTTATTGGTTGTAGAGAAGGGGAAATGACCATCTCAAATGGTCTCTCTATCCAGAAGCTCACCGTTTACCCTCCAACTCAACCTATTACGGAGAATCTATGGTGGCTTGAATTTCCATATGAGAATGAGGACTAGGAAGAACCTGTATTGCCAAGTGACCATGTATGGGCACTTCAGAACAACACAACAGAAAATGTGCTAAACCAGTTTATTTCTGCTATCACATGTGTGGATTTTCCACAGTCTTTTCCCCAATTTGAATACATGTTTGGGGAAGAATTTCAAGAACAATTAGAACCATCCATTTTATCTTCGACATATTTTTTTTTCAAGATAGATGAGTCTTCCATGTCTTACACTATGCCCTACGATATTAGTCCAGGAAAATTTTTACATCTAAACTCTCGGCTAGATACAGACCAACAGAAACAGTTAGTAGATATCCTTAAAGAAAAATCAAGAGCATTTTCCTGGGAATACACTGACATGAAGGGTATACAACCTAATACATGCATCCATCACATATATACCCAGGGGGAAGTAACACCTGTTAGGCAACCCTAGAGAAGGATGAACCCTGCACTTAAAGATATAGTCAACGAGGAGATCCAAAAGTTGTTAAATGTCATATTCATTTAACCCATCTCTGATAGTAAGTGGGCATCCCCGCTTGTAGTGGTTTCAAAGAAAGTGACCGGGAAATGGAGAATTTGTGTTGATTTCCGGGAACTCAACAAAGCCACTCTGAAAGACTACTTTCCTCTCCCTGTCATTGATCAGGTTCTAGATACCTTTTCTGGAAAGAAGTATTTTTCCTTTTTAAATGGGTACAGCGGGTACAATCAGATTCTTATAACACCCGAGGACCAGGATAATACTACCTTTACTTGTCTTTGGGGCACCTATGCCTATAGGGTCTTACCATTTGGATTGTGTAATACTCCTACCACATTTCAACGAGCAGTATTAGGGATATTTGTCGTTCTTATTCATGATTGTGTGGAGGTCTACATGGATGAATTCACAGTCTATGGTAACACTTACCAGGAAGCCTTAGACAACTTAGAAAAAGTCCTCATCAGATGTTGGGAAATGAACCTATCCGGAGTCATGAAAAATGCAAAATGTTTTTAACTAAAGGAGTGGTTCTAGGACAACATGTTTCACCTAAAGGGATAAAAGTCGATCCTGCAAAGATTGAGGCCATCATCACACTTCCACCCCCCAAGACTCAGAAAGAGGTGAGAAGATTTCTTGGACATGCCAGATACTACCGGCAGTTTATTGAAAATTTTACAAAGATTGTTGCACCTATGTTTGGATTACTAATAAAATATGTTGATTTTGTTTGGACTGAGCAGTGTCAAGATGCCTTTGAAACCCTAAAATCTAAATTGTATGTGGCACAAGTTCTTAGAGGGCCCAATTGGACTCTCCCATTTCATATATCCACCGATGCATCTAACACCGCAATAGGAGGGGTATTAGGGAAGAAAGAGGACCAGCAGTCCTATGCCATTTATTTTGTGAGCAAGAACGTGTCCCCTTCCGAGTTGAACTACACAGTCACCGAGAAAGAATTCTTGGAATTTGTTCATGCTATTAACAATTTTCGTCATTAGATTACAGGCTATGAAGTATTTGTACATACCGATCATTCCGCCATTAGATTTATCATAAACAAACCCATAACTAATGGCCGAGTGACCAAGTGGCTCTTTTTATTGAAAGAATTTAATATCACTGTGCTTGATCGACCTAGAAAGGATAATGTAGTAGCTGATTTTATTTCCCAAATAAAAAATGAGGATAATGATATCCCTGTAGATGATACTTTCCCGAATGAGCATACTTTTTCCTTCTCTGTCAACACTCCATGGTTTGTAGATATGGAAAACTATCTAGATACTAGGAAGTTACCATCTCATTTGTCACCTCATGAAAAGAGGAAAATTATTACACGGAGTGCTAATTACTCTTGGGTTGGTCATGATCTTTTTCGCACAGGCTCTGATTTGATTATTCGTAGATGTGTTCGAGAGGACGAGCTATCTAACATACTACGAAGTTGTCATGATGGACCATGTAGTGGCCATTTTTCTGACAAACGTACAACATATAAGGTGTTACATTCGGGTTACTATTGGCCTAGCATTTTCAAAGATGTTGCCAAGTATGTGAGAAGTTGTGATGGTTTCCAAAGGATAGGAAGACCTACGTCAGCTGACGAAATTCCTTTGCGTGCCCAAGTTATGATAGAACCCTTTGGAAAATGGGCCCTCAACTTTGTAGGACCAATTTCACCCATGTCCCGTAGGAAGAACTATATTTTGGTTTGTACGGACTATGTCACCAAATGGGTAGAGGCAAAAGCCCTATTCAGGGATACAAAGAAGTCTTTTGTCGAATTTTTCTATGAAGACATCTTTACCTTCTTCGGTGTCCCTCATGAAATTGTTTCCGACCAATTCACTTCCAAGCTGATGAAAGAGCTAACAAAGAAATATGGGATTAAACACCGTAAATCTTCTCCATACCACTCGCAAGCCAATGGGAAAGTAGAATCCACAAACAAAGTTTTGGAAGCCATATTGACTAAGACTGTTCAATTACATCACCGGGATTGGGCTGATAGGCTCCCAGAGGTTTTGTGGGCATACCAGACCACCTAGAGAAATACCACTGGGCATACCCCTTATGAGCTAGTGTACGGGAAACAAGTACTTTTACCAATAGAATTCCAAGAAAGGACCTTCCATATTGCCACAGAATTAGGATTGAACCTGGATGAGGCTCAGAAGCAAGGATCCCTACAATTGAATGAGTTGGATGAAATTAGGCAAGATTCCATCCAACGAACGATATTAGTCCAAAACCAGAGGAGCAAGTGGCATGATAAGTTTATTAAGAAGAAACACTTCCAACCTTGTGATTGGGCTCTATTGTTTGATTCCCGATTCAAAACCTTCAAAGGAAAACTCACCACCCAGTGGTTGGGCCCTTACGAGGTAGACACTATATATGACAATGGAGCTGTAAAAAATAAAACAACTGACGATGGACAAGTCTCCTTTGTAGTAAATGGACACCGACTAAAATTTTATCATAAGCCCATTTCCAAAGAGGATTTTCTACATGTCATGTCAACTGACAAAGTATTGGCCTTAGTAGATGGGGAAGTCCCCCCTTGTTCTTGAAAAGTTTTATGAATTTCCTACTGTATATATGTAAATAGTTTTTGAAATTTTGTTAATAAGGAAATTCTAGAGATTTATGTAAATATTTATTTCACCAGGAGTACACAGTTTCAAGGATATTTCTTCAAAACATTGTTACACTTGAATTTTGTTTATGTTAAAGCATCAAGTGAATATTGACTTACTGTAATTAGCCATATTTTTGCAAAAATTCTCATTTTTTAGGCATTCTAAAGTAGTTGCTCTTGAAACTCTTCACTGTTGTATAAGGAAGTGATACCATAACTATCAAGCCTAGATGTCTATCGTACAGTTTTTTCCATGAAACCTGAGTAAGTGAGTCAAGTGTCTTTATCAAAGAGTAACAAGGAGGTCTAATTAGCGTTAGTCATGGAAACATCACAATAATTACAAAAGAATAAAGTGAGTTGAGCCTAGAGATACCTTTATGTTCTTTCTCAAAGGTACTACACACTAAATAGCTTGATTATATCATATCTTTAGATAGGCCACGTCCGCTTAATTACCCCTTACATTGGGACAATCACTAAGTAATATAACGGAAATTCATCCTCTAACATAAATACCATCCCAATTGAAAAAAAAAAAAGTTGTTTTCAAAGTTGTCCCCCCATATTCTTGCATAAAGCAATATTATACTAAAATCTTAAAAGATGGAGGGCTAGTCTCTGAGGGTGTAAGAGGCTAACCTGTCGGGATACTGAACAGGTATGCTGGCAGTAGGTACCAGCCTATGGTATGACTAGGTAAACCCGTCGGAGTATTGAACAGGCTTGTTGGCAGCGGGGCATTCTACCTAGTGAGGATGGTAATCTGACAGAAAATAAATAATAAATTTAAACTTGTCCTGATGTAAGGCATTACTTGCAGACAAAGATGACATGAATTATGTGTGGTTAAGCTAAGGTTAATGAACTCCATAGACATTCCATTGGGAAATAACTCTAAGACTATCTTGAAACTCTCTTGCCTATATCTTCTTATCTATATATAGGACCTCTTATACTATAGGTGGAGCCATTTTCTAACTGTCTCATCAGACCAATCTGTAAAATTTTATCTTTACACTTGACATACTATAAATCTTCGGCTATTGGGGGATACTGACTAGTTTCCTATACTTTTGATTGTGAGGTGTCACAATACTTAGGTGTGGGGGAGGGGTTCATGAGCTGAAAAGTGATCATTGCCTAGAGAAATATATCTTTGCAAGAGTTTTTGTATTATTTCCATGATACAAGTTATTACACTAATAGTCATTTTATTTTTGAAGTGCTAAACTCCTGTGTGCTATAAATTACTGAACATATACTTAACAAACCACTCTTTATCGGTTTATCTTTCATTACAAGTTGTACATTGTAGGTTTGACAATACATGTTTTATGCTTGCTATAACTTGTTCATTGTAGGTTTGCATTATATGTCATATGCAAAAGGATTGAGTGAGCATGATGGCAAAATCAACAACAAGGGAACATTCTACCTCTGCTCATTTACCACTGTGATTGTCAAAAACACTTCAAATTTGCAAGCTATCCATTATAAGAGGTGAAAATGTACTTAACACATAGGTATTGTATGAAGTACCATATGAGGTTCCATATGAAATGTTGTATGAGGTGTCGAACAAAGTACCATATGAATTACACACTAGTAATTGTCCTAGATTCCAGGTAACTAGAACTCAATTACAATCAATTGAATTGGTTGCAGGCAATTGATTGAACATGATTTATATGTTCATGATCAAATGTCCAAGTCAAAATACTTGAACATTGATCTAACTGCGCATCATTACATTGCCCCCAAAATCGAGCCTTCAAATTCGATAATTCCCACACATGGCAGTTCATGCACACATGTGTGCAACTTACTCCACCATAGGCGCATTCAAATTTGGGTTGGGTAACCATTATCTCAATTCTCCCTTGCCATTTGCTCTGCCCTGAACTGAGAAAATGTGCCCAACCTCTGCCATTTCTTCCCCTGCTCTAATTACGCTTGGCCCGTGCCCAATTTGTGCCATATCTTGGATCGATCGCGCCCTTGCCTGGTGAATTTCGCCTTTGACACAATGCCTAGGAGGTACGAACCCTCTTCCTATGTGGATATTTTTTCCATTCCCGAATTCGCACAATGCAGAGAAGTGTTTTTGCATGCAGGCTGGGGAGAATTTTTGTCTAACTTCCAGGGCCACGATGACGACCTCTCCATGCAATTTTCTCTCGTTTTTGATGGGAAGACAGCATGCGTGGGGTCTCTTTTCTTTGAATTCTCAGAAGAGTCCATTGTTGCAGCCACGAAGCTCCCAAGAATGGGAAATAGATGGTTCTAAAACCGCCAACTGACGCGCTCAAGTTATAACAGGGTTTTTAAGCTTGAATTCGAGAACATTTCAAGAGAAAAAGGATATTCTAGGGAGTGGATAAAGGTGGAATTGATCAACCCTCTCATCGTCATCATGAGGTTGATTACATGCGAAGGTAGATACTCCACTTTCAAAGCTTGTCATTTTAGATTGCTGGCTCATTTTTTGTTCAACAAACCTTTGAACTTCCCCTTCTATTTTCTAAAAATCTTGGAGAAGATGTCCTCTCAAGTGAGGAATAATGTGACTAACCCCCACAACAGTCTCTTTCACCATGGCTTGATCAAACTCCTTGTTCTATCCGAACTAGAGAAACAGGGGAAAACCTGGGATGCATTTATCTATCAATTCGCAAACCCTCACTTCACAATTAAGACCGACAAAAAGCCACTTAGCCTAAGAACTATCTCTCCATCCAAGCCTCGCTCTCCAAGAACTCCAAACCCCTTTGTGCAAACCCTCTCTTTGTCGAAACAATACAAAAGTCTTGTTGATATCCCTACTTCTTCATCGGGTAAAAAGACTAAGAGAAAGGAACAAAAGAAGCTTATTGTTAACCCCCCAATGCCTTCAATATATCTTGATCCTACACCTAAAAAACTCCAAGAAGTAATGCAACAAGAATTTCCCATTGTTCCCACAAATAGGAGGGGATCCAATCGATTTGGTAAAGGACCCTTTCGAAAGAGTACCCAAAGCACAAGAAAAAAACCTTATGCAAAACCCCTGCCTGCTTCGGATCCTAGCCAAGTGTCCTCTGATCTTGAGAGCCCTCATAAGAGACTTATGGAAGTTTCTGCGGATGGATTAGAGCCACTAAGAAACACAAAATCAGAACCTACCTCTACTTATCAATCCCCCATCACTCCTACTTCACCCATGCCTACTCTAGATCCTAAAACTGATAGATTGTACACATCCCTCAAAGGATATAAGCTTCCCTCGGAGATCACTGATTCTACCCTAGCCATTGAGAAGCTACAAAAATAAAACCATTAGCTTCTCCAACAGTTGGAAGAAAGGAAGACAATAGACACACACCTTCATCATGATAATACAGTCCTTCAAGCAAAGGTTAACTCCCTGCAACGGTTGGTTGATGAGATGACCAAATCTAACCGCAACCTCAGAGCACAATTGAAGCAACACAAGAGGCACAAGGCTAAGTCTTCACAACAAGAAGGAGAAGCTTCCAAAGCTGATCCTCCTCAGCAAGCCTAGTCACGAGGGGTAATTTCTTTTTGTTTGCAGTGGGACCTGCAAAATCGTAAGTGTGGGGGTAATGTTGGGCCCGAGATATGATCAGTTTTATGACAGTTATTAGACACTTTTGTCGAATGTACATATGTGTTTTTCATGTTTTGGAGAAGCTTTTTGAAGAATTTTATGCTAAAATGGTATGATCTACACCAGGTATGTATGATTTGAGTTTAATGTTGGTATTGAGTATAATTCACCACGTTCTTATGTTTCCAAGGATCTAATTCACGTTTTTTGGTGTTACAGGGCAAAATCATATCACGTTTCTGCTTCTAGCACTCAGTCCCGCACTCCTTCCAGTATTTGATCTGGTACCCAGTCCAGCACTTCATCTTGCAAAAAAACAGTGGCCAATTTGGTGGTTATGGTATTGGTAGCTAGTGGTGGGCGAATCAATAACATCGGTTTTGCTCATGCTTGCCCCCTCTAGCTACTGGACAACTCAGTTTAAGTTGTTAAGCAGGGCGATTATTGGCTCGCTCTATTTTGGCAGTTAGGGCACCATTAATGTAATTTGCCGAATTTAGAAGTGGTTCGACCCTCTTGTGGTCGACCACTTGGTCTGTAAATATTATAAATACCACCGTGGTGGTCAGATAGAAGTTAAGTAGTAGAAGAACTAGTGGGATAGGGACAAACATGATTTTACTATGTTTTGTCATTTTTCATTGCCAGATTATATAAAAACTGTGTTTTTGAGTTTTCATGGTGAAATCGAATTGTTGAGTTCGTGGTGTGCTTTTAGGAAGTGACCACGACTTGTTGGGGGGGCCACCATCAGTATGGTAACTGTTCTTTAAGTTGTTCATGTATTTCATAGCTTAGATGTCTCTTTTTATTTCCTGTACATGCATTATTATTTTGTTAATTAATTTCTTGTTGTAGTTTAATCATTTTAACTCTCTTTTGCAGGTTAGTATGAAGGATTGTGTTAGCATGCGTTGATCTTGTAGTTAGGAACGAATTTGCAAATTCATAGACTAACCCCATGTGCAATTAGATATTAGACTGCGTTTTATTTTATGATGTTAGAATTAAATTTAAAACAGAGTTTTAATTTGAGTTTTATTTAACAAGGATTTGATGGATGGATAGGATTAATTTCAGTTTTTAAATTATAGATTTCTTATTTCATTTTTATGTATATCTTCCTTAATTAGTTGTTGGTTAATGTATTTGGTAGTTTACTTTTTAATGTCATGTTTTAATTTATGTTCTTAAGAAAACAAAAAATTATACATTTTGAATTGTTAAGATAGATATAGCATAGTTTCATTTTATGTACTTTCTTTCCTAGAATTAGATTGCAATTATATTTCTTAGCTAATGATTGAATTTACTTATGAAATTTTATTACATAGCATAGAAGTACAATTATAATCTCGTTATATTGTTGATGGTTAATAATTTCATGAATATACAGGGTAATTAACATTGTTTCCGTAATGGCTAAATTCTCATTGGATTGTTTAATCCATACCTTTCATTTTTCTATTGAGATCAGTGTAGAGATTATACCACTTGAATTATCCCTTGTTGTTAAGTGCCATCGAGATATTATATGACACCGGAGACATTCACACAACCACCAACACTATATTTGAGTTTTCATAGGTTAAAATATAGTTTCTTGCTTTCATAGATCATAAAAGATAGTTTCTTGTTCGTAGATCAGAAGATATAGTTTCTTTCTTGCATAGCTTAGAAGATAGTTTTATTGATGTTGTAGGAAAGATAGTCTTTCGCTTTGATAGGTTAGAGGGCAGTTTGCTTATCATAGATTAAAGGTTAGATGTTAGTCCTTCTTGCTTTCAATTAAATAGATTTCCTTTTATGAATTAGAAATAGTTTGAAGTTTGAATTAAGAATATAGGTCACTTGCCTCTTAGGTTAGATAGTTGTTCAATGAGAAGTTTTAATTAGATTACTTGCAGTAGAAATTATCTTAGAGTAGTTAGTTGTTTACTTTCTTTAATAGGTTAGCTAGTTGTTTTGCTTACTTGTTTACTTGCTTTACTAGAACAGTTTCTTGCTTGTTTATTTACTTGTTTTTATAGGGTAGTTTCTCATTGAATTGAGGTAGGCAAGTTAAGTAGTTTCCTTTTGTTATTTGCTTATCATTATGCTTAATAGTTTATTTTGCTTATTGTTATGAACTAGTTTTCTTTACATAGGGTTTTTACTTGCTTTCTTAGAACTATCCATCGATCCTTGGCCCAAAAGTACTTAGGTTACATAGTTTTAAGTTCCTTAGTAGGGTTTGCTCATTAGATAGGTTTGCTTGAATAGATTAACCCTTAGATAGCCACTTCCTTAGTTAGACTATACTACTACCAGCCCTTCTACCTTTGGCATGTATTTTGCTACAACTCTAAGTTTACTTACCCTGGGTTGACAATTTAATTGAGGGTTTTTAGTGTGTTTTTAGTGCATATACAACACCCATTAGAAAGTATGCAAATAATGCTAAAAAAAAATTATCAAATGAAATAATTGACATGAAGAGAATTCTTGGCGAAGGCCACACAAGCCATTCCTCAGAAGGCCCTTTCCTCCCAAATTTATTGAAACACCCCCATAAAATTTAAATATTGATATAGAAGTAACTATGAATAACTAATTTAAATATTATCAATAAAACCATTCTAAGAAAATGTGCCCACAATGAATAAATTCTATGAACTTGGTAGCCAATAGATTATTGGATGGGTGACAATGCTCAATTTGAAGTAGTCAATGAACATTTGGAGACAACTTTAGAAAAAGAATCATCTGAGCAGAATCATGAGACATCTATGGTGTTATGAAATATGTTACCTAGGGTAAATTTGATTGATGAAGATGAAGCAGTAGCAGAGAGTCTAGTAGTGCAAACTAGGAGTAAGGTAGCTCCCACTCAGCCACAACCAACCACACCTCGAACCATGAGGAAAAATTGAAATGTCAACCCTAACTATAGAACTACACCTATGTTTTCTGACTTTCCCAAGACTACAACAGTGGAATCAAAGCCCATGGAGTATAATGTTGTGGAATATCTCAAGAAAATCAAATCAAATATTTATATTCTAGACTTGTGTAAAATTTTGCAACGATGTAACATTCTCCTAAATGCTCTAAAACATAACAAGGCACAACCCTGTAGTTCTACTAAAATAATAAGTAAAGCAGTTAATAATGGTGCACATAAAACAATGATAAATGTAGCACTTACTGGGAAAAATATAAATCCCTGACTCCCCCATTTATGTCAACTTTTGAAATATTCAATCAAAATGTTCATAATTGTTTAGTCAATTCTAGAGCATCCTCCAATGTAATTCCATATGCAGTATGTAAAAAACTAAATGAAACCCCAAACAAGTGTTCAACTCACATTATTCAACTAGATAGATCAGAGGTAAAAGTGATTGGTGAGTTAAAGGATGTCCTAATTAGATCAATAGCCTTCAATCCCAAAGTTCATCAAGTCATTGATATAGTGGTGGTTGATATCCCATAAGAATATGGTCTTCCACTTAGCTGAGATTGGTCACAAAAGTTGGAAGGTTACTTTGCATCAAATTGGTCTCATCTTTGGCTCACTTGGAATGGACAAGCAAAAAAAATCAGAATAGACATGGAAAGGTATATGAAGCATATGGTAATGGAGCTTGAAGAAACTAATGAACCATTCTCCTTAAAATGCCCTATTCTAGGAAATTATATGTTAAACTCGTATTTTAGGAATTTCATCCCTTAGACTTCTGAAATACCTGAAACCTAGAAAGTTGAAATGACCTTACTATATGACAACTTCCTTGAAGGGAAAACTAGTACCAATGTTGTAGAATATGGAGATACTTTTGCAACTAGAAAATCTAAAAAATTAAAAATTAAAACAAAACAAAAAATTGAATATGTTCCTAATGTATGGAATTTGTATTTTGATGGGTCCAAGTCTCTGGAAGGAGTTGGAGCTAGTTGCATGATAATAGATCCAAAAGGTAGATGTAGTTTTCTTTCATGTAGGTTAGAGTTTGAATGTATGAATAATATTGCAGACTATGAGACTCTTGTTCAAGGTCTCAAGAAAGATATCAATATGAATATTGAAAGAATTAAAGTTTTTGGCAATTTTGAAATTGTAGTAAGGAAAATCAAGAATACCATTCATTTCAATTCCCTGCATCTTGGAAATTATCAGTAGACACATGATGATTGAAAATTTTCTCTCATTTAATATTATTATTATGAGATCTGAAAACATTGTAGCAGACTCATTAGACATTGTCTCTTCTAGAGTGTCCCCATTAGAATATTTTGAAGCCTCTAGATTCACTATTGAATTTTTATATCGACCATCCATACCTAATAGCGTGACAAATTGGAGAGTTTTTGAAGGTGACAAACATATTTTATAATTCTTGACTAATGATGAGAATTTCAAATATTTATCCATAGATGATGATGATTTTCATAAAAAATTTAAAGTAGGAGAAGAACAGGGGGATGAATTGAAGTCACATACCATGCCTAAAGGTTTTGTCAATGTAGAGAAAAAAATTGTATCTACAAAGTAAGTTTGAAGGGTCACCAAATGTGAAAACTGGTAGTTCAAGACTAGGACACAAGGTAATTAATTTAGGCACCATAGAAAACCGAAAAAAAATCAATCTAGGAAGAGGATGCTCTGAACAAGAAAAATGAACCTATATCAAGTTGTTCAAATCATATCAAGATGTGTTAGCATGGTCATACGATGATGTTAAAACTTACAACACATAAATCATTTAGCATACCATCCCAATGAAAAATGAAACTAAGCCTTCCCAACATAAGTTACAACTAGTACATCCTTCTATTGAACCTAAAATCCAAAAGGAATTAAGGAAACTTTTAGATGTCAAGATCGTTTTTCTAGTCATGCATTCAGCTTGGGTTTCTAACCTCATTCCTATGAGAAAGAAAACTAGAAAAATCCACCTTTTTTTAATTTCAAGAACTTGAATAAAGCTTTAGAAAAGGATAACTATCTAGTCCCACCTATGGAACAACTCCTACAAACTGTATCTAGGTCTGAAATGTTTTCTCTTCTTTATGGGTTTTCTAGATATAACCAAATCCTAGTAGCAAAAGAGGATAGGCTAAAGACTACATTCCGTACTAAGTGGGGAACTTTTTCTTACAAACACATGCATTTTAGTTTAATCAATGATGGAACCACTTTTAAACGAGAAATAGATGTCACTTTTAGAGGACTTATCAATCATTTTTTGTTGTCTACCTAGATGTTGTAACCATTTATTCAAAAAACAGGGTTGATCATGTTTCTCATCTTACCTAAATTTTTGAAAGATGTAGAAAGTATGGAATTTCCCTCAATCCTGAAAAAATAATTTTCAAGGTCACTGAAAGAAAGTTTCTTGAGCATATCATATCTGAGTAAGGAATAACAATAAATCATGAATAGGTAAAAGTGATATCTCAGTTTCCTCTCCCTCATAATAAGCAAGAAATGCAATCATTCTTCAATAAAATAAAATTCATTAGAAAATTTATCCTTGATTTTGTTGAAACTATTAAACCACTACAAAATATAATCAAGAAGGATGAAAATTTTAAATGGAGTAAAGAAGAGAAATAATATTTTGAAAAAATGAAGATTGTTATCTCTAATGCCCTTGTTCTACGTAATCTTGATTTCACTCATGATTTTATTCTCTATACATTTTCATCTGATCATTTTATTGTTGTTGTGTTAACACAAAAGGACATTGAAGGAAATGAAGCACATATCTCATTCATGAGTACTAATTTGCAAGGCATCGATCTCAATTACCTACCATAGATAAGCAAGCCTTCACAGTTTTTAGAGTTGTCAAGAACTTTAGATTGCATATACTAAAAAATCATACTAAGGTGATAATTCCCCATCCTACGGTTTAGTGATTATTTACACAAAAAGAATTAGGAGAATGTAAGGGAAATTGGATGACTTCCATCCAAGAATTTGATCTAGAAATTAAACCTACTCATATCATACGAGGTCAAGGATTATGCAAACTAGATGTTGAATCACATAATTATGTGGTTAAATAATAAGGATGGGACAATGAGTTTTTTTTTGTTCCAATAATATATTATATCGACCAACCATAGATGATTTGTGGTATTCAAATATGACTTATTTTTTACACCATGGATCATGCCTGCCAGTCAAAATCAATTAAATGAATTTGATGCATTAAATCATCAATCCAAGTTTCTAAACTTGTGAAGTGTAAAGCAAAATATATGTAGAGAATCAATTACTTATCTAAATGTCGCAACTATGGAAAGAAAATTGTTCATCTATTTTAAATGTTGAAACTAAATTGCAACTAAAAAATAGAGTTAAGATACAAAAACATAGTAAAAGGAAATTCCAGTACTGTGACAACAACAATTTGATCATTCCTTAATCTCTGATCCTTAACTTCATAAATTTTACCATTTTGATTTCATGAATTACGAAAATTACCGAGGAGGTTATGTCAATCAACAATTGGTATGATTAACTATTACTATGAAATAAGCTGATAAATAAATCAAGAAAACTGGAAAGCAAAAAACAATGTCAACAATGTGATTACAATAGTAGTTTAATCTTAATCTTTGATCCTTATATTCATTAATTTTACCATTCTGGTTTCATAAACTACAAATTTTACCAAGTGGTTATGTCAATCAACGATTAGAATGATTGTTGTTACTATAACAAGACCTGAAAATTAAATCAAGTAAACTTGAAATGGAAATGAATGCACAAAATTGAATTAAAGAACATGCAACTAGATTAAATAACATAATTGAAAGTAAAAGAGTAGCAAACTTATTATCATAGGGCCCTCCTGGTTCAAAGCATGCTACTGGAAAAGACTCTGATGCGACTAACGACTTATAAACCCAGAGCATCAGTTCAAATCCAAAATAGAGAAACCAACACTTTTATTTAATCAATACTTTGATTACATGCATTCATTAGCTAGCAAGAAGTCCCCCTTAATCGCTTAATGTCACATATTTATATAATGAGCAATATTTCTCAGATCCGAACTACATGGATCTCAAACTTTACCGCAACTAAATTTCTAGAAAATATGGCTCAAGGAATCGGGCATATATCTCATATCCTTCACCTTTTTAGGAAATCGTCCTCATATGAATCTAAATGGGTTCATTGTACAAAAAAACAATGTTCCCAATTTTTTATATTCTTCTTCATTTTCTCGCAATAAAGCCTGAAAAACTGCCTCTCTATTCTAGTGCAGATTTCATAAACAATTTGTAACAAATTACATACATGCTTATGCAGAATCGGATCTCAGATTTTTCATGGATGTATAGAATATTTGTATTGGATAAATTCATGAATGAATGCATGAATTTATCACCATTTCTCTCATGAGATGATTGGTTGGGATTTGTATTGTGTAACTCTTACCATGTGGACCTGCTAACTACAGTTTTGACTTTACTTCCTTGACATGTTGGTGTTAGGATATTTAGACACATAGGAGTTAGTAAGATCTACTTGGTCTATTGTGTCATTAGGTAAAAGTGTGTTTTCTAGTGTGTTTCTTTAGTATGCATTAGTATGCATTTGTAGTTAGTAAATCCGACGGCCACGATATGTTCCCGACATGGAGTGATCCGACGGTTCATACTCTCCTTGATCTTAACGACCATTGATCCATGGCTTAACACCCGATTGGTCCATGATCTCTATTTAAAGAGCATGGAGGGTCATTTGTCGATGATCGATTGTGAGAAACTCTTTTGTAAAATCTCTCTGTAATCTTTTTCTTTGCATTAATAAACTACTCCAAGTGGTCGCGTTGGCTGGGGTCGTGGATGTTTCCCCATAGGGGTTTTACCACATGAAAACATCAGTGTGTTGATATTTGATCTGGTTATGTGAGTGGTTACTGAAGGTTTTCATCCTCTATTCGAATACCTGTGTTGTCGAACATGATATCAGAGCTTGTTTGAAGACCCGCTCCTGTTGAAGATCGAGATCGTGAAGTTGAGTTTCCTCATCTCCACTTTATGTCATTTTTGTACATTTATGGGCTGAGAGGACTATTCCATTGCATCCAGAGAACTCGTTTCAGTTAGGAACACCTTTTGTTTCACTCGAAAAGGTTTATGTTTGCCCAAGATACGACCATTACAGTCAGATCCAGAGGTATAAAGCTTGAATACGCATTTTTTTAAATTTTTGCAGAATAGTATTTTGGTTTTATTTCGGTTTTGTTTTATTTATTTATGGGTTGCTACTCTTTTAGATCTACGTACTCTCTTTTCCCCACACCCTGTATGATCTCGAAAAATTAGAAACAGATAGGAAAAGGTGCATCTTCCGGGTAAGCTAACCGACATCTAACCCTTGTTGTCATCGAGAAGCGAAATTTTTTTCTTGTGTGAAAAGAGTTTTTTTTCAGCAAGCTCTCCAAGGCCATATTCAACAAAAACAACAACCCCAATCCTTCTTATGAACATTACAATATGTTTTTCTAGATCATTTGGTTAAAAGTTGCCTTATTAAGTAAGAGGTCTTGAGTTCAAGTCTCTCTTTTGTTACCTTTTTTTGAAATTTTTTGAAAAAGTTCATGCTAAAATTGTAAAGTGTATTTCACTTTGCATGCAACATTTCTGTTATAAAGTAACTTCATTGTAAAAGTGATCCCCACTTCTCTTTATAAAAGTGGGTCACTTCATAAAGCAACTTACACAATCACGTGGACATTTCGTTATTGATTGTGCATTTTTTAAAAGGGCATAACTCTAACATCGGAAGTCCGTTTTCAGTGTCATTTTTTTTTAAAACCGCATAACGTTTCGAGCTCTTTCCATCCAGATCATCAGTTTCAGTTTTTAAATCCACATTATCTACATATTTAATATGGATTTTACAAGTATTGTCTTGCTTACCAGCAACAACTACTTCCAATGGAAATCTCATATGGAAGATTTATTAAGAAGTAAAGGCTTGTACTGGATTACCTTGGGAAAGGAAAAAGCACCCACTGATGTTGATAAGAAAGCTGAGTGGGATAATAGGAATGACGAAGCACATGGAATAATCAGAATTTCCATCTCTCCTGATTTAAGGTACCACCTTCAAGATATTGATGACCCCAAAGAAGCTTGGGACACGATTGAATCTGTGTTTGGTAAACTCAATATTATTCAAGCACAACAGTTAGAAAATCAAATACTGACCTTGAGTCCAAATGATTTTTCTTGCCTTGGAGACTATCTATCTAGGTTTAAAACACTCAGAATTTTATGTGAAGAATGTAAGATAAAGATGGAGGAAGAGCGTTGCAACTATATTATTCTTTCTAAACTAGGTAGTGCATATTCTGTGTTTGTATCTACCTTTTATGACATGAGAGAGGCTCTAGGGAAAGAAGCTTATGAAAAACCTAGTCTTGAATCCTTTTTTGCTTCCTTGATTCGAGAGGAAGATAAGCTTGTACAATTTGGAGTGATCAACACTGCAGGTCCCTCCAACAAAGCCTTAGTTTCCCAATAGAAAGATAAACCCAAGTATATCAAGAAGCAACATCCTCTCTACAACAACAAACAACATAAGGCTCCCAAACCTACTCAGACAACTTCAGCTCCCACTAGTGACAAAGGAGAAAAATATAAAATTAAGAATACTAACAGACATTGCAACTTTTGTGATAAAGATGGTCGTGATGAGTCCAAATGTTTCAAGAAGATGGCAGCTTTAGAAGCAGTGATGAAGAAGCACAACATCAGTATTGATTCTACTTCTTCTTCTCACGGACATGCACTTTCTGCTTCTGGTTTCTCCTTCAATTCAAATTCTAATACTACTTCTTCTTCTGATGAGTGGCTTATTGATTCAGGAGCATCTTATCATATGGCTAAGGATAAAGCCATATTTCCTGCTCTAAATGAATGTAACACGAAGAAAATATTTGTTGGTGATGATAGATCTCTTAGTGTTGTAGGATCTGGAATAGTTCAAGTAGATAATGGTCATTTCAATGATGTATTATGTGTTCCAAGTCTTTCTTGTAACCTTCTATCAGTATATCAAATCACTCATTCAAGTGAAGGTAAAACCGTCGAGTTTTCACCCCACCAAGTTGTAATCAAGGATCTAAAATATCCTAAGCATGTTCTTGCAACTGGAATTGTTGATGATATTACCAGGTTGTACAAGTTTGACAACTTTGGGTCATCATCTTTTTCATCAATTTTTGTTGCTCATAGCGATGACTAGAGAAAAATTTGGCATGAGCGGTTTGGTCATCTAAACTATTGCTCATTGAAGCAACTATGTAATCAACAGATGGTGACTGGTCTTCCTCTTGTTTCATGCAGAGATGGTGTTTGTGTCAGCTGTGTTCTCAGCAAACATCATCGGGACAGTTTTGACAAACATGCCTCTTGGCATGCCTTGGGTCCTTTGCAGCTTGTTCACAGTGATTTGTGTGGTCCACTTTCTTCTCCTTCTTTTTCTGGGTGAAAGTATTTCTTAACTTTCATTGATGACTTTTCCAGATGTACTTGGGTTTACTTCTTAAAACTCAAGAGTGAAGTTTTTGACAAGTTTTTGGCCTACAAGGCCCTTGTAGAAAAGAAATCTGGACATCAAATTCAAAGGTTAAGAAAAGATAATGGAGGCGAATATGTGAACAATAATTTTACAAGCTACTGCACTACACAGGGAATCCAAATGCAACACACTACTTCATATACACCACAACAAAATGGTGTTGTTGAGAGAAAGAACTGCACAATAAAAGAAATGGATAATTGTATGATCCAATCTAAGGGATTAAGTCTAAAGTATTGGGCGGAATCCATCAACTGTGCAAATTACATAGTAAATCGCACTCGCACAAAGGCTCTTAAAAATATAACACCGGAAGAAGATTGGACTAAAATTAAACCAGATGTAAGTCACTTCTGTGTATTTGGCAGTATAGCATGGACTCACATTCCTGATGAGAAAAGGAAAGCATTGCAGCCTAAAAGTGAGAAGTGTATATTTTTTGGTTATTCTGAAGATGTCAAAGGTTGCAGACTTCTTCAATCACATTGTAATGAAATTATTATTAGAAGAGATGTTAAATTTGATGAAAATCTCTTCACCTGCGAGCCTAATTCAGCGATTGTGCCTTCTTCGGCCTGCGAGCCATCTTCGACATTTGTGCCTTCTTATGATATAGTTTCTTCTTCAGATGATGACAGTGAGGATGAAAATCCACCTCCGCCTACTCAGCCTCCTCCAGATGAGTCCTTTGAACCTGACCAACACCAGCTCCACCACTTCCTAGATGGGTCTTTTCAACACGAGAAGCAGCTGGTGATCTTGTCAGTGATCCTTCAGATCAGTGTCGGACACATTCACAGTTCCAATGAGCCTCTTCTCTTGTGTCTCAAGTTTCAAAAACTCATGATCCAGAGACATTTGCAGAAGCTTCAAGTTATTCAGATTGGGATACAACAATGAATGAAGAGTATCGTTCTTTAATGGCAAACGATACTTGGGATCTTGTACCTCTTCCAAAAGGAAGAAAACTTGTTAGATGCAAATGGGTCTATAGAACTAAGTATGCATCAGATGGAAGTGTTGAAAGACACAAGGCTCGGTTAGTTGCCAAAGGATTTTCCCAAGTTGAAGGAATTGTAGATTTTTAATGACTAAAATCAGCAAACTGAAATTCTGTCAAACACTTAGCAACCTAGAGATAATTGTCTTCATAAACCTCATAAATGAAAAAACCCACATTCAGAAATTTCCATAAGTAGAAATACACATTGCTAAACAAAAATATGCAGTGGAAAAACACAGTGGACAACAACCCAATAACACTCAAAAATTTAGGCAAATGCCAGGGAAAACCCCAATGTGGGGAAACCCAACGAGAGAGAGAGAGAGAGATCTTATTATTATGCTTCAGGAAAGTACAAAACAGCAGCAAATCTACATTTCCAGCCAAGGAAAATACCTCACAGCACCAAATATGTCCCATAGAAATCTGCCTCGTTTTCCATGCCAAAACCATACCATTGTCTGACCTCTTCTGCCTCGTTTTCCATGCCCACAGTCAGTTGTATGGACTGTTCTGTATGGCCCAAAAACAGCGAACAAAAAATAGAAATCTGCCTCGAAATCTGTGCCCAAAATTTATCAATTTTCGTGTCAAATTCGTACTACTGTATGGAATCGTACGGACAATATGGATCTGTACAGTATGGCCTCCCATAGCAGAAAAATATTTCGGCCAAAAATTCACAGAAAAAGTTTCTCGGTAATCGTGCCCACTTTCCTCAAAAAATGTGCCCTCTTTTCTACTCACTTTCCTCTCTCAAACATGCTCAGAAAATCTCTCTAACTCTCCTCTCAATGTGATCTCAACATCCTCCTGATGTCTTCACAACATGTCTTGCACACTACCCAATGCATTCTTTTATAATCTGAAAATGACTTTTCCCCCCCAAAAGTGTCTTTTCACCTTCCCAACCCTAGATCCAAAGGCCAAGATTAGATCTTGCCTTTTTCAAGATCAAGGGTCATGATCCATTCCCTCCAAAATGTCTCATTTAAAATTAAAGTGAATTTTACTTTATTACATAAGTGCTTTATAAAAATAAAGTAACTTTAAAAATAGAAGGTACACTTTATTAAAAAGTCACTTTACTAAAAGAACCACTTAAAACAACTTTATAAAAACTATTACAAAGTCAAGTTCTTGGTAGTGAAAATATTAAGGTAACATCTGCATACAAGACAAAACATGTGGAGTACCTCCCAAGCTAAACAAATCTAACACTCCCTCTTAGCGAGGGAGGTACTTCTGGTATCACCACCAAAATCTGTCTCCATCTCATCAACTGCCATAGTTGCTCCCTCTGTACTAGAAGTCTCTGCTCCTTCTAAACATGAAGCCACTACTCCCACTGCAATGGAAGCCTCTGTTGCTACCTCCATTGTACCACAAACTGAAGACATGCTCCTAGGAGACTGCACACTCTACTGAGCATCCAACTGTGTCGACTCATGCCTGTTGAGTCCCTTGAGAGTCTCGAAAGAAGATTGAGTGCCATGTATCAACTCTCTCTCCCGTGCTACCTGCCAACCCTCTGACATAGAATCTAAGTCCAGAAATCCACTGGACCCCAACACAGGTCTACCCAACAACTTGTACAATCCATCACACTTGACACCAAACATTACTATTGTGTCAACAGTTGCTCCCACAGGATACAAAAACACATGTCCACTATTGAAAACAACTCCAAAACCACTCTCATCCAAAGCTGACACTGAGAGAAAATTAAGTGTCAATTCTGGAACATTTAACACCTCGCCAACCTCTTGAAGACCTCTTGACTCTAGTTGGAATCTCATCCTTCCAACCCCCTTTACTGCATGTTGTGGACCGGTTCCACAATTCACACTACAATCTGAGTCTATCTATGTAAGATCGAGGAAAACTGACCTTAACCCGGTCATGTGCCAAGAAGCACCACAGTCCAAAAACCAAGATTCAATGTCCTCGAACACTAGGCATCCACTGCCCATGGAACCAGCCATGAGAGATAATTCCTTCTCAAATCCCTGAGTAAACTCTACAGCTTTTGTTGAAGCTGACACCACTAGTTCTGGTTTCTTCTTCTTCTTGTTCGGACATTGAATAGCATAGTGGCTAGTCTTGTGACATGCAAAGCGTTTCACCTTGCTCATGTCCTTCTTATTTCCCTTTTCCATAAGAGCAACATTATTGTCGTTTGCATCATCCAATGCCTTTTCTTGAGACCCCTCCTAGATCTATTCCTGCGTAAAATCATCTCATAATCTGCTCCAGTCAGGGAGCTTCTCTCTCCCCACCACACACTTGATGAAAACCTCCCACTCCTTGGTGAAGCCTTTGAGGTCTATCCACACCAACTATGATTCAGGAATGACTTCTCCAATAGTTGCCAACTCGTCCTTCACCCGTGCAACCCGAGTGAGGTAGGTGGCCACACTCTCTCCTTTGACCATCCTAGTTCCATGTAGCTTGTCTCGGAGATCCATTATCCAGTTCTCGTTCTTAGCCTCATACAGGCCTTTCAATGCAACCCACATTTCATTGGTTGTCTTCTTCTCAACCAAATGTGGAATAAGGTGGTCTCTGACCCCATCCAAGATGATTCTCTGAGTCTTGGCTTCCCTCACCTCATGAACATCAAGATCTATGGGATCTGTAGGTACAGCTATGATGGTGTTCGAAAACAGCCACAATTTGTTCTCCTTGAGAACACTGCTGATTCTAACCTTCCACTGCAGGTAGTTGGAGATCCCCTCCAATCTATCTTTGAACCTAATGCTGGAAGTCATCTTTGTCCACCTGACAAAGAACCTTTTCTGCCTTCTTCAAGCAAACACAACAGCAAATCACTTGTTGTCCCAAGTGCCAAAATGCTACCCACTAAACTTCAAAGAACAAGCTCTGATACCATGTAAATTTTTAATGACTAAAATCAGCAAACTGAAATTTTGTCAAACACTTAGCAACCTAGAGATAATTGTCTTCATAAACTTCATAAATGCAAAAACCCACATTCGGAAATTTCCATAAGCAGAAATACACATTGCTAAGCAAAAATATGCAACGGAAAAACACAGTGGACAGCAACCCAATAACACTCAGAAATTTAGGCAAATGCCAGGGAAAACCCCAATGTGGGGAAACCCAATGAGAGAGAGAGATATCTTATTATTATGCTTCAAGAAAGTACAAAACAACAGCAAATCTACATTTCCAGCCAAGGAAAATACCTCACAACACCAAATCTATCCCACAAAAATATGCCTTATTTTCTGTGCCAAAATCGTACCATTGTCCGGCCTCTTTTGCCTCATTTTCCATGCCCACAGTCAACTGTACGAAATGTTCCATACGACCCAAAACAACAAACAGAAAATAGAAATTTGCCTCGAAATTCGTGCCCGAAATTTCTCAATTTCCATGCCAAATCCGTACGACTGTACGAACTGTACAGAATCATATGGACTATATGGATCCATACAGTATGGCCTCCCACAGCAGAAAAATATTTCGACCAAAAATTCACAGAAAAAGTTTCTTGGGAATCGTGCCCACTTTCCTCGAAAAATGTGCCCTCTAGCTACTCACTTTCCTCTCTCAAGCATGCTCAAAAAATCTCTCTAACTCTCCTCTCGATGTGCTCTCAACATCCTCCCGATGTCTTCACAACATGTCTTGCACACTACCCAATGCATTCTTTTCTAATCTAAAAATGACTTTTTCCCCCCAAAAGTGTCTTTTCACCTTCTCAACCCTAGATCCAAAGGCCAAGATTAGATCTTGTCTTTTTCAAGATCAAGGGTCATGATCCATTCCCTCCAAAATGTCTCATTTAAAACTAAAGTGAATTTCACTTTATTACATAAGTGCTTTATGAAAATAAAGTCACTTTAAAAATAGAAGGTACACTTTATTAAAAAGTCACTTTACTAAAAGAACCACTTAAAACAACTTTATAAAAACTATTACAAAGTCAAGTGCTTGGTAGTGCAAATATTAAGGTAACATCYGCATACAAGACAAAACATGCGGAGCACCTCCCAAGCTAAACAAATCTAACAGGAAATGACTATAATGAAACATTTGCCCCTGTAGCAAAAATGAATTCCATCCGCCTTGTTCTTGCCCTTCCTGCCTCACATAAATGGGGGGTCCATCAGATGGATGTTAAATCCGCCTTCTTGCACGAAGATTTTCAAGAATAAATCTACATGGAACAACCTCCTTGCTATGTCCAGAATGACTCTAGCCTTGTTTGTCACCTCAAGAAATCTCTTTATGGTCTCAAGCAAGCTCCCCGAGCTTGGTATGCCAAAATGGATAACTTTCTTACTGCCACTGGATTCTCTAGATGCCATTCTGATCCTAATGTCTATACCAATAAAGTAGGAAGCCATCTCATAATCCTTGTCCTTTATGTTGATGGCCTTATCCTTACTGGTAGTGACTCAAAACTTTTACACCATGTGAAAACTAGCCTTAAGAAGAAATTTGAAATGACAGACTTAGGCTTTTTGCACTATTTCCTTGGCCTCCAAGTTTTGCAAACCAATGAAGGAATTTTTCTTTCCCAGTCTAAGTATGCTTGTGACCTTCTTCATCGCTTTCACATGGACAATTGTAAACCAACCCCTTCTCCCTTCTAGTCTGGAGTCAAGCTTTTTGCCACCTATACTTCTCCTGAAGTTGATGCCACCCTGTACTGTCAGTTAGTTGGTAGCCTCTTATACTTGACTCATACTCGTCCTGATCTTTCCTTTGATGTTGGTCTTGTTGCTCGATATATGCAAACACCCCATGAAAGCCATTGGAAAGCAGCTAAAAAGATACTTCACTATGTTCGTGGTATAGTTCAGTTCAGGATACATTACAGTTCAGGGGGGACTCCTTTATTGTTTGGTTTCACTGATTCAAATTGGGCCGACAACCCTGATGATCGGAAGTCTACTGCAGGTTATGTTTTCAGCCTTGGTTTAGGACCTGTCACTTGGGCCTGTAAGAAACAACAGGTTGTTTCACTTTCTTCAGCATAAGCAGAGTACCGAGCAGTGGTAAATGCAAGTCAGGAAGCCCTGTGGCTTCGATAGATCCTTTTAGAGTTTGGATTCTAGCACCAGCATCCGACCAACCTTTGGTGTGACAATCAGAGTGCCATCAAGCTCGACAAAGACCCAGTTCAACATCAGCATAGAAAACACATTGAGATACACATGCACTTCATCAGAAATCTCATTCATGATCAAGTTATTGAAGTGTTATTTTTCCCTATAGAAGATCAACTTGCAAACATTTTCACAAAGTCTCTTACAGAAGCGAAGTTTTCCAAACTTCGATCTCTGTTAGGAGTTCAGGAAGTTGTCATTAAGGGGGGATAGGCTCTAATGCCTCCTTCCTTATCCTATTGTGTCACTATTCTAAATCCTTCTCATATGAATCTAAATGGTTTCATTGTACAAAAAACCCATGTTCCCGATTTGTTATATTCTTCTTCATTTTCTCGCAATAAAGCCTGAAAAACTGCCTCTCTATTCTAGTGCATATTTCATAAAAAATTTGTAACAAATTACATATATGCTTATGCAGAATCGGATCTCAGAGTTTTCATGGATTTATAGAATATTTGTATTGGATAAATTCACGAATGAATGCATGAATTTATCCCCATTTCTCTCATGAGATGATTGGTTGGGATTTGTATTGTGTAACTCTTGCCATGTGGACCTCCTAACTGCAGTTTTGACTTTACTTCCTTGACATGTTGGAGGTTATTTAACTACATATGAGAAGTGGATGAGATGAAGGAATCTATTTGGCATCTTTTCCAACTTTGGGATCAATCTTAGAATGCATCCAACCTTGCAAAACAAACGAATCTGCTACATAATCTATCTTATTAACCTACAAGTATAATCTGGTAGCTATTGAGAAATAATAACAAGTTAAACTAGATTGCATAAGGAAAAACACAGAAATATGTTTAAGGATGAACATTTTTCCTTTGATAATATTTCATGTACCAATTATGTAATTTAAGCATTGTTATGATGGGAAAATGGATAGAATATGATAAAATGGCTAATAATATGGGTTTAGAGGTCAATTGTATGACATGGTTGTGACCAAAAGAGTCAATTATGAGACCCAACAATTCCTAATAACATGAATTACAAGGAGAGAAGGGTGTTAATATTGATATTATATCAGTATCAATGGATCAACAATATTCTATTATGAAGAAACTATGAGGAGTGTCACTAAGATGCTTAGAAAAAGAGGATGCAGAGAAGGTGCTAAGAGATCTTCATGATGGACCAGTTGGTGGTCATTTCACTAGAGAGACTGCTACCCATAAGGTTTTATAAAATGGTTATTACTGGCCCACTCTTTTCTATGATGCACATGTTTATGTTAGGAAATGTAAAACTTCTCAACTAGGCACGAGGAGAGAGAAGCATCAATACCACTACAACCTATCACAATCAATAGACCTTTTGAACAATGGGGGGTAAACATAATGGGAGAAATAAACCCTCATTCATCCAAACAACATAAATATATTCTCACGGATATATAATATTTCACTCATCGGTATAAATCTATTCAATTAACATAGATCAATGAGAAAGTAGTAATTCACTTTTAAAAACAACACTTGATCACAATCTTTGGTGTTCCTTCCATCATTGTTTTTTATAATGCTCCTTATTTTTCTTCCACATTGTTGTATAAGTTTGCATTGGATAAATGGATCATCTTGAAATATTTTGTCAACTATTACCCACAAGGCAACGATCTAGCAGAATCACCAACAAGAATCTGATTTGAATTCTAAAAAAGGTTATGATAAAGAATCATAGAAATTGGCACAATGCATTTCCTAATGCTCTTTGGGCTTATAGAGTTACCCCTAAAGAATCCCTAGGTACTTCATCGTATTACTTGGTATATGGAAAAGAGGGGATTTCTGATGAATATTTACTTACCATCTCTCCAATTATCCCAGGCATATAAAGGAAAATATTCTTATGCTCTTCAAAATATAATTGATACCTTATTAATGGTGAAAGCACGAAGGGAAAAGGAAATAAAAAAATTTCCAGCACACCAGCAAATAATAAAACAATGGTTTGATAATAATAAATTTGGAAATAAGAACTTTGAGATAGGCTAAAGTGGGATAGAGTTAATTAACCCAAAGGTAAACACACGAAGTTTCAAAACATATGGCTCGATCCTTACCAAATTATTAAGAAAATAGGGATTGGTAAATATCAATTGCAAAGTATGGAAGGAGAAGTAGATTACCTTAATATTAGTGGCTAGATCCTCAAAAGATACTTCACTTAATTGTTTAAGAGCAAGCATCCTTTGTATCATAGCTTTGTTATTTTGTTACGAGGAAAATCTCTCTATGGCTAGGGTGAACCACAATAGACGGAAATGACTGCAAAAATCAACTCTATCCCAACAATATGCTATATAAACCAATGTGCAAGGGAGATAAGAAAGAGGCCTACCTCGTCCAGATGTTCGATGATGTCCACCATTGAGCACTTTGACCCAAAGTTATATATACCTGCAACAAGTTCTCAACAAACAAGCAAAAACAAGCATATGGTGGAAATATAACAGGTTCACATATTAGATAGCATAATCCATCAATATACATAACAAATAGCCCATGGATAATAATTCATATATTTTCAAGACATCAATTGGATGGGAAGAGAGTATTTCTATTAATAAATGATCAGCAGAAGTGAAAATATTACAGACTTCCGTGTCGGCACGGTTCGAAACCGAGAAACCAAGTTCCTTCTAGTTGGGCCTCCACCACTTCAATCCTCCACCAAAGGAAATCTCATAGAAAGGAGACAATGAGGTTCTCCATCAATTAGGGAAGAGCTTGGGGGCTGAACCCTGTGTTCAAAATTAAAGGACAAAGGGATGAAAACTCAATATGAAGTAAATAATTTCTCCAAAGTAACTTTTCTCTCAAAGTTGAATTCTTTCTCCTTTTCCATAGCTCAGAATTGGCCTCTTTATAGCCTTCAAAATGCAACTGAAGGGCTGAGTCAGAATGTTTCCAGTATATGGAAGGCCAAGGATCATAGATCTCATGTCATGACATGGAAACCCGACATTTAATTTTGATTTTCTAGCACAAATCCCGATGTACATGGGTTGTATTGGAGCAGCCTACGTATACGCTTGTTGTATAGGGTGCAAGATGCGTACAAGTGGAAAATTTTGTATTTTTGTCTCTGGATTCTAGTAACAGGGAAGACAAGTCTGCATAGGGAAATGGAATAAGGACCTCTCTACAAGATTTCATAGGGTGAGGAAAATATTTCTCTAACAGATGTCGCCTAATGTGTGAGGTCAAAAGAGTATCTGTGATGGACTAAATACATTATAAATAACCCAGAAGTGGAGTGGTAGGGAACCAGCTGGACGAACTCAGTTGCTCATTACATTTTGTACTGACTTTGCATACATGGCTGCCAAAAATTACACTGCATATCCATGTGAAAATATACCAAACAAGTGTTCGTGGCCATGCATAGGAAAATATAAATGCGGTTACATGCCAATAGTTGTCATAGTCACGAACAAGGCCCAGTAGAACTAGTCTCAAATTCAATATGAAGATATTTGTATACCATGGAGTACAATCTGATCTCCCATGATCACTGAAGTCATATAGGTACTGGTCCAATGAAAAGGAAGCAACAACTCAAGAAAGTTGTGACCACATAGTGATGTCTTCAAGTCTTCTACACAATCCGCCAAAGGTGAAAGTCTATATCATGTGAGTAAAGAAGTTGACGTCAAACACAATGAGACGTCGTTTGATAACCGGTCATTGAAGTATATCGTTAACAAACACAAGACAGCCTATTGATAATGAAAGTAGGTATCAAGGCACTGAGTACATTCTTACAAGTGTGAATAGAGGATTCGGTGTTGAACACCTAAAGAATAAATTTATCAGGAGACATTGATGTATTCCCAACTGTCGATGGCGAGAGAGCCTACGACTAATGACTGCAAGCCTCAAGGTACTCATAAGACTCTAGGTCATGTTTCCAGAATAAATGGGCTGAAGTCGATGGAAAGAGACCGTTGAAAGGAGAGCATTAAGGCATCTCTCATCAGTCAGCACGAGGTACAAAGTAGGAGCTTCATGATTTGGTGGAAATCGAACGAATGAAATGTTCATGAACCAACGACCTTGTACATCTTTCACGTGTGCCAAGTGAAAGCGGTACACGAAAAAGACCCTCTGAATAACAGCTAATGATGAAAACTATTGACAAAGGCGAGGAAACCACCAATAAGGCTAATGGAATCCAAGACATTTCACGAATCTTAATGTGTGAATAGATGTCTTGTCGTCGAACACAAGGGAAACCACCCTCTCAACGACCAATGATGAAATGTCGACTGTTGGGTTCAAGGTTACCTACCAATGATGAAAGTAGGGCCAGGGTGCATGATAGGACTACAGTATCATGTGATTCTAAGAAAAACTGAGGGTATGGCTGACATGCAAAGTCAAGATTTCTGAGGAGTGGTCGGCACAGGTTGATAGGCTTCCTTTGAACAAGAGCATGAGACATATGGAGGACTCTGGTGGCATAGACCCAATGATGAAACCATGAGATGTAGGAGGCATCAATGAAATTCTCTATAGGGACCGGAAGAGTAACCAGTCGGTAGAGAAGACTCTGTAACAAGTTCGGCTTCCTAAGGCCATGTTAATCCCAAAATTATGATGATGAATGGACTCAAATAATGTTGTGCTTTGTTCAAAGGTGATACGATTTTTGTCGATATGAGATAATACTCTCTTCCCATCCATATTCTTTTTTTTTTTCATAGACAAATGAATGCTATGATACAAAAAAGGAAATGAGTGTTGCAAGTAAGAAAAACTAGTTCCAGCAATGGAACATACCTATAATCAATGTAGGGAAGTGCATGCAGGAGATGGACACTCGGGGGAATGTTCCCTCCTAGGTATAGGGTGTCAAATTATGAAGGATATAAACAAGGCTCTACTTGGTTGAGGATGCAAAATTGTTGAGGAAAACGGTTTATAACGCAAAGCGAGAACCGGCTATAGGCTCAATACTGCAAGCAAGGGAATGAGATGCAATCACAACTTAACGCCAAAAAAATGTCCTTTTTATGTCTTGTAGTCTACTTGGTGTGAAAAAGGTATAAACTTGTGCCAAATAGACGTCTTTTCAAAGCCAATTTTACAAGTGTGAAAGAGACAAGTTCACTCGGCAACCTTTTCTCTTTTTGATAACAAGTCGAAAAAGAGATTAACTAAGACTCATGACCTTTTAAGTCCAATTTAATGAGTGTGAAAGGGACAAATCACTCGAAAATCTTTTCACTTTTTAGAGACAAGTTGGAAAAGATCTTAAATTAAACTCATTTGGGAGTCCTCGGGGTATAAGGTCACATGTTTATGAATGAGAAATGAGGCTTAGCATAAAGTCAAGTACGAGTTGTGAGGGACTCCTAGTCCTATGAAAAAATATTTGCATGGGAACCAAATGTAGTAGGGGATCTAACTAGGGCACCCATGTTTGGTAAGTCTCTACCACTTGATAATGACACGACTTTATAGCAGATGGAAGGTTTTGTGTTGCAACAAATGGGTTTGTACTTAGGGCATAAAGAGTGACAATTATAGGATAATGCGAAAATGCATAATGGAGTGGATACCTATCCTATATGTTGGGTAATGAAAATACCTACCCATGGTGACAAATGGTCAACATAACGTTGAAATCGCAAAGAATCCCAGGTTAAAACTGCAAAAACCAACTCGATCCACCTTTGTATTAGTCCATTAGATGAAAAAATGGATTAAAACTATATAAAGCGGGTAAAAATAATTTAGAAATAGTAACAAAATAAAAAATTACTATACCATTTTGATATTTTACCCAACTAGTGCAAATTGGACCAAAATACCCTTTGATATTCAAACGGTGATTGCGGGAGCATCAAGCAACGAAATCACAAACCGTCTAGATCAGGTAATTCTTGTTCTCTTCCTCTTCAAATTCAGTGGATTAAATTTTTGAATTAGGTCTTAAATTTTTAGTTATTGAGGGCACAAAGTGTATATTTCGATGTACACATGCTAGCTTTGATTAGGTCGCGTATATGATGAGGTATACGCTCCTGTGTGAACTACAGGGGCCATATATCAAGCCCTACACATGACTATATGTAAAGGAGCTTACGTACAGGGACACAATCAATCATTTTGAAGGGTTCTAACTCAAAATTTCATTTGTCTTTGACAAGATGGTTCTTGAATGGAGAGAGAGAGTGATCATGAGGAGGTCTATGTTGTTGTAGATCGAGATCCAGGGGGGCCAAATGGCCTTAAAGTGATGTGGTTTGAATTAGTTTTGGGCGCTCAAAGGAATGAGAGCCCAGGTGAGGTTGCTCGAGATGTTGGTGGGTTACTGGGACCCTAAGAGTGAGAGCTTCAATCTCGATGGAAAACCATTGATAATTGAAGTAGAGGACATTTACTTTCTGATAGATCTATCACGTCGGGGGGAGGTTGTACACCTCAAATCATGGGGAGCAGGGAGTGGGGTGAAGATATAGGAATATATCGATGCCCACTGTGTAGCAAAGACTCCTAAGGTAGGGATTCAATTCCCTATCCGGGCAATAAACAACCTCAATTTGAAGATCAGTTTCCTAGTATTAACCAGGATCACAGGTTCGGCCTCGTTGCACTAGGCATCGAGGCTGCTCATGTTCTATGTAGTGTAGTGTATGAGACCCACAGTGTATGACTGGTGTACCTCACTATTGGGGAATATGAAGAGCTAGTTGACAGAGTTCAAATAGGGGAGTAAACAAAATTTTTGGTTTTCCTTTATCCTATGCAGTTTCTTTCTCGAGCAGGTTCCAGGTCTGGGACCTAGAGTCGAGATTCTTCCTAGAGGGCCTCGTGATCCAACCATGGCATGGTGGACCAAGGTAATGAGCCGGCAGGGGGGAGGTAGGGTTCCAAAACCCTACAACGAGGACTTCTTCTACTGGTGGCGGCAACAGGTCATCACTCTGGATGACTATCCCTATGAGGGGATCAACTTCAAAGGAGATCCAGACATGCCACTCCCACCAGGGACCGCCTACGGTGACATAGGTATGTCAAAAAAAAATTATATATTTCATTTTTTTGTATAATTAGGACAAAAATATTTTTGGATGGTGCTTAAGTATTAACTAGACATTGGTGTACCACATACGTGGGTTTGTGACGGCCAGAAGGCTTCCCTCGACATCGACAGAGGAACCAGGGAGACAAGGCGGCGGGAGGAGAAGCCGAGAAGGTCCTACAAAATGTGCAGGGAAACCTGCCTCGTTTGACTCATAGGATACCCATGGTTCAGGTAGAGGATCTTCCTAAATCCATGCAGTGACAGGTGGTTGGTGTACCCAAGGCATGCGTATGACTCTTTCGACGTCTCGCAAACGTTGTGGTTTTCTACCACGACACACATCTGATGCCACATGCGTAGATGTCGTGGGATATTGTAATACCGGTTGTATATGTGTATTGAGGGTATTAGCCCCAATTTTGTACTATAAACACCATATTTTTTTAAATATATAAAAAGCGATCTTCAGCTTTACTTATATTTTACAATGTGTACATTGATTAGATGGTTATATTTGCTTTTAATTATGTGACAAATTCCAATCTAAAATGAAATTAGCATAAGAATCAGATGCATGGTTAGAACTCCTAGGAATATGATAATATGTAATAAAATAAAATTGTCATTCTAAAATACGTACTTGTAGGAATCGTTGGAGTAAAGTAGGATCGCGCACATGGTAACGATCGTTCAACTGAAGTACCGCTAATTGGGAATCCAGGAAAACTTATAATGAATGAATTCCATGTGAGATAGCATCACACAAAACTTCTATAATGGCGCTATATTCAGCCACATTGTTTGTGGATGGCCCTAGGCATATGCCACCTAAAGACACCAGCAGACCCTCGGGTGAGTAAACCACCCAAGCTGCGGAAGCCAAGATCTTTGTATGATGACTAGCCCTGTCTGCAAATCCTAGGTATATCGAAGACTCCGTTGACATCTGTCAACCAAGTGAAAACTCGATAAGCAACCCTAAGACAAAAAAAAAAGAGATATATACACTAAATTACATTAGTATACAGAGAATTCCTCCCAAGCCTGGGGCTCAAGCGTAATATCTTTTCAAGTAGAGCCCATTTCTGGACTTGGCCAACTTATTCCCTTCATAATATTCTAACTCATAGGCTCCTTTTTCTAAAACACGCTGCACAATGTAAGGACCGTGCCACATGGGTTTAAACTTACCTGACCCCAGTGCCTCTTTGGCTTGATAATAAAAGAGGACCAAGTCACCCTCAGCGTACAACCAAGGATAGACAGACTTATCGTATTGAACCTTAACATGTCTTTTTTTTGCCTCGATAGCCGTAGAGGTGTCTCGACGCTGCTCATCGAGACTCTCTAGGTGTACAAGGTGTCACTCGAGATCGGAAGTGTCAGGTAGGAGCACGACTGCCAACTTGAGAGAAGGGATTTCACATTCAATGGGTAAAATTGACTCCACACTGTGTACTAACTGGAAAGGGGAAAATTTGGTGGCAGTCTTGACTGAGGTTTGGTATGCCAAGAGTGTAGGATATAGCATGATGTGCTAGTCAGACTTACTCTGACTGACAGTTTTTTGCAAAATGGTCTTGAGAGACTTGTTGATGACCTCTACTTGTCCATTTTCATGGGGGTAATAAGGAGAAGAATGCCCATGTCTAAACCCTAGCTTAGCTTCTAGTTCTTCCATCATTTAATTCTAAAAGTGACTGCCATGATCAGTGACAATCTCACTCGAGATATCGAACCGGGTAATAATTTGATTGAATACAAAAAATGTTGCAATTTTCCCATCATATTTAAATATAGGCATGGCCTCAACCCACTTAGTAAAGTATTTGATGGCCACAATAATGTGTTGATTCCCCCCATCCAAAGTTGGGTTGCAATCAATGAATTCCACCCCCCACTTGGTGAAGGGACCAATGGTAATGACTGGGTGAAGAGGGGTTGGATGCGAGCGCATTTTTTGAGTGAACACTTGGCAGGGGTGACACTTATTAATCACTTCAATACAATCTTTAAATATAGTAGGCTAAAAATATCCAGCTCGCAAAATGTTTTGGGTTGTCGCAAGCCCAGATAGATGACCACCACAAGCCCCATTGTGGTAATCATTCAGAACAAACTCAGCTTCTCTTTGAGTTAAACAATGATGCAAGATATTGTCTATTCCTTGGCGATACAAAGTGTCACCGATGATAGTATATTTCTTAGCTTGGTATATTATACGCTGTCAGTCATCTCGTGAGAAATGCTGAGGTAACTTCAAGGTCTGAAGATAGAGAAAAATGTCTCCATACTAGGGGTCAGACGAGGAGACGAGAAAAATGTGTTCATCCGCAAACGAATAAACATGGATAGCATCTTCATATAATCGTGGAAAATTGGATATTAACTCTCCAAAGACTATGGATTTCTTGGATTTCGCAGAAGCAAAATCGAGATCAAACTCTTGTAAAATGACAATCCATTTATTATATTTTCCCCCTATGATATGCCTGGTAAGGATGTATTAAAATGGATTGACATCCGCAACCATGGTAGTCTTTCAAAGTAATATATAATGACGCAAATGATGGAATGCGTGAATGGTAACCAAAGCTATCTTTTCGACATGGGAGTAATTAAGTTTAGGACCGAGTAAAGTTCGACTAATATAGTAGATGACATGCTCGTGGAACTCATCATCCTCCTGAACTAGAACCATACCAATCGTATCCTCAGACGTGGCGATATAAAGCAAGTAATCTCTATTGTAGTCAGGCAGCTTCAGTAGAGGCGCTGACACCAAATATTTATTCAAAGCATCAAAGGACTCCTGGGTTCTCTCATCCCAGATAAAAGGGGTGTCCTTCTTCAAAAGGCATGTGAAACCTTTAGTGATAGTGGCATAGTTCACTATAAATCGACGAAGAAAGTTATTTTTCCCCTATAAACCCTGAAGTTGTCTAATCATGCTCAGGGGAGGCAACCGAAGTATTACCTCAACCTTAAGTGGATCTACCATGATCCCAGTCTCACAAACTAGAAAACCTAAAAGACAACCAGATTTGACGCAAAATATGCACTTGTGAGGGTTCAATCGGATTCTATAATAACGACATCTTTCAAAAACAAGGCGAAGGTGTTTAACATGATACACTCTCTTTCGAGAGTGAGCAACAAGATCATCAAGGTAAGCTTCGACTATGTGCTTAATATCATGAAAAGCGAAAGTCATGGCACGTTGGAAGGTCACTCCGGCGTTTTTAAGGCCGAAAGGCATTTTCCGGTATGCAAAAGTAACCCAAGGACAAATAAATGTCGTCTTGTGTTGATCCATGGGTTTGATTTGAATCTGATTATATCCTAAAAATATGTCCATAAAAGAAAATACTTCGCTTTCGGCACACTCGTCGAGAATCTGATCGATGAAAGGTATGGAAAAGTTGTCTTTAGGACAGGCCTTGTTCAGGTCACGAAAACCCATACATACATGGATGGTTCATTGCTTCTTATCTACAGGAATGGGGTTGGATACCCATTCGGTCAATGGAACTAGGTAGATGAAGCCAACATTAAGTAGATTCTCCACCTCTACCTTAATAGCAGGGGCCTTTCGAGGGTTGACACCTCTAATACATTACTGAACAAGTTTAGCATCCGGATAAGTTCTAATCTCATGTTTGACAATATGAGGGTCGATCTTTGGCATCTCCTCATAGGAACAAGCAAATACGTCTCTAAATTCTTTGAAGAGTTCAGTGTAGATCAGGATATCTTCTGGCGAACAATATGCACCGATATTTACATTTTCAACCTTTCCAGGGGTACGAGAGATGTCGATCGTGATGGTAGGAGAAATGCTCGCCATATTTCCTTTGGCATAAATGTCGTGTGTATTAATCGGAACTACGGCATGACCGAATATCTCACTCAAAGTAGATCGAAAGTCGTCATGTTTAATTCTTTCAAGATCTAGGAGAAAATAAGAGTGGTGATGCATATCATCCCAAGGTTTGTCGAAACCATTCATGGCTTTGATGATGGCTTCATCCAAAGGAAAAGTCCCATCAAGGAAATCATGTGAACAAGACAACAAAGTGGCCCACACAGGCCTAGACACGAAATCCTCCTTGCCTATCGGTAAGGGAATAGGATCAGGATCGGTGGAAGAGTCGAGAACAACTTGATACGCAATCTCTGTCATTGATAGTGGCATGGCCATTCCAACATGCAATTGACCTTCACAAGACAAATTCAGAGAAGGCAGGGTCCACGGATCACTAAAATAAGAAGTGAGGAAAGGAATGGACCTCCCTGTTGAGACGGGCCTAGTGGACATGGCATAAACATGATGACTTGGTGTTGAGAAGTCGAAAGTACCCATAAGGGAAGAACACATTCTGACATTGATATTCTCAGTTGTCGGCTGAGAATTGTCAATCACAGGGATCAACAGTCCAAGAGATGCATGAGGACTAGAGAACGCAAATAATAACTGATCAATCGTCACAATATTCCCTTCGTGAGGAAAACAAAGAGTACGGAAGATGGATGACATGAAGACGATCGTAGAATAAGTCCAATTGTGACCTAGTAATAGGTTATAATCAAGAGGGGCATCAACTACCTCTACTTCCACCTCTATCGTCTTCCCACCTAACTGGACCATAAAGGTAGGGAGAATATTGTGAGGGTTGAAGAAATGACCGTCAAAGGCAGTCAACATGATCAATGAATTGGAAAGAGTCAGAGAACCGAGAGCTTTCCAACATACTAGGGACATCACACACGTAGTAGCACCTTCATCAACAACCACATGTTTGATGGTATACTTTGAGTACTCCACGTGAATTTGGAAATCCACATGGTAAGGAAAGTGAGGCTTAACATCTATGACATCAAACTTGATAAATTTTGAGCCAATGGGTTCTAGAGCTCCTAAAGCAGAGAGTAAGGCATTCCTCTGTGAAGGACACATCTGGAGTACCTCCAAATCTGACATCGCACAAGGGGCTTGACCCAGGTCCTCAACAATAGAGTAGTTATGGGTGGCTCTAGCATTTGGATTACAGGTAGAGCGCTTAAGTACTCCTTTCGAAATATGAGGTGGTGGCTCTTTTCTCAATCTATAAAGTCATCTCTGGAGGAGGAGGAGGAGATTCTAGACCAGGATTAGTTTGTTTAGAACTATAGTTTCGAGATCGAGTGGCTACATTAACTTTTGCATCAACCATATTGATACATAAACGGTCTCCTTCTTGCGACTGCTGGTTTTGACATCCAAAAACCGCATTTCCAGTGTTTGAGGAGCTCGAGGTTAGGTGATGATTATGTGGGAATGGATTTGTCAGCATGGCAGGTGATTGAGATAATAGCCTCGTAGCTTCTGCAAGTTTGGGGCATAAATGGGTAAGGTGATCGTCTGTGCAAAGCTTACAGGGAAACTTCACCTTACGTCTTTCTCGTTTTCCCTCTCCAACATTACTACCCATCTTTTCATTATTATTATTGTCCTTGGGTTTATTACCATTTTTCCCACCCTTACGGTTATTACTCCCTTTCTTCTTATTCCCTCCTGGTTGTTGGTTACCATTCGGGTTGGCCGACGATTGCACAGAGTGTACATTCGCCAACTGATGGGGGTTGGAAGAAACAGACGAGGTTGTTCCTTCTACAGATTGAATTAGATACAACTCTTTCATCTGGCTTGTCACCGAGTCTGTGGAATTTACATTGGCGGCATCTACAATGCCATCGGTATGAGGTACGAGTTTTTTTCTCGGGTTGTAAGTTGACCACGGTGCGTCTGGAAGAAGGTGATATAACATCCCAGACTGAGCATATATCAAGTCTAAGTGTTGGGCTCTAAAGATCGCTTCTTCCTCAATGGTAACCCCAGAAGTGGAAAATTCCTTCGAGATAGGAGGGTGCAAAGACTTAAGAAACCATTCTAAAATAAAGTTCAGGGGTACAGGGGTCTTAATCAACCTCCTCTATCTATGCCACTCCTGGATATGGTCCAAGATATGAGTGGCGGTATCCAGGATTAAAGTAGACAATAGTTTTAGGGAAACATCATAACGAATGGGAAATTGGAAGTGGTTAAGAAAGACCATCACCAAATGACTAAAATTCCCATATGCCCCCTAGGTAGCTTAATATACCATTTCTAAGCAACTCTGATAAGGGTGCATTGAAATAATCTCAATCGAATAGAATTGTCATTAAGGGAATTTGATGAGCACAAAAGGTGAAAGGTACCGATGTGATCACTAGGATCCTCTCCATTATTACCCTCGAACTTCAGGATGTCCGAAAGAAGTTTGGTGGGGAAGGGGGGCCATGTAGGATCATGACTCATAGGGTCATTCATTAACTTAGACGACTCTGGCTGGTTAAGCATGGCCAAAAAAGGGAGACGGGGTTACGACATCCGTCCCCAACCTCCCGGGAAAGATTGTGCTTGTGGATTTGCAGGCCATCCAGGGTTCTGGTAAACACCATGGCCCTGTCTGGCATTATAAGGTCCTCCTCTGGGGTGATTCATATAAGGTTGGTTGGGCATCATTCTAGTCAAAATTTTCTGTTGAGGGTTATAGAAATTTCCCCCAGCCGGATTGGATACGGGTTGGGGGTTTCCCAAAGTGTGAAACTGACCTCCTCTAGGTTGGAATCTGGATGATAGAGGTGGATTCGTCATGCCAAAAGTATTGGTCAGAATCTGCGTCAAGGAGTTAGGGTTGTAGGATGGAACATGAGCCGAAGCTTGTCCGCCAGGTTGGTTGCTCCACCCAGAAGTAGGAGGATTGGACCTGGGCTTAAAAGCAGGAACGCCTCCTATATTAGGAGTCATTTGAGGGATTTTAGATCTGCCAAATGAAAAAGGAGTGTAGGGAGGTGTACTTCCCCCAATCCCAATGCTAGCATTAGGGCCAGTCGTTGGGATGGAATTTGAAAACTACGAATTGAAGTTGGGCATACCATAAGAAAAGGGACTAGAATCTATAGGGATGGACTAGACATTGTAGCCCGATGAGTGGCCAAGAGACCCAAAGGGGTTTGAGGCAGTAGCTTGAGAATTTACTATAGGTTAGGCCACAGTAATGATAGGTGCCTCCGGCACTACAACCATAGAGGTTTCAGGAGTCGAAGGGGTGCCATTAACTATAGTGGGTATGGGAGTCGAAGGAATTCTAGAATTCGGAATACTAGGTCTAGTACTCACCCTTGTAGAATCACAAGTCTAAACAGTGGATGTGTGTGTACCACATATAATAACTCTACACCTTTTAGAAGGCAAGGACACAAAATCTGGTGGTAACTGTAACAAGTGACGAGACCAACGGGGAGGTTGGTTCGACTCCACGATGACTTAAGACTCTAAAGATAAAAAAATATATCATAAGGCCAACTAGTAATCAAAGAGCACACTAAAAGTTAAACGACCAATATGCATGCAAACGGGGTAAAGTGGTTGAGTGGCCTCCCTCCCTAAAGAAGGTATGTCTCTCCCAAGAGGAGCCTACTACTCCTTGCTAAAGATCGAAGGTAACAGAATTAGTTATAAGGGCCCTCGTGGGATTAACAACCAATTGGTCAGACCCCCCCGGAGAGGTAATCCTCCATAAAGGTTGTGTGTTGTCTGACCCTTATCTGACCCAGGGTACCTGTAGAATAACCCATGCAAGTAACCTATGAGACACCTAAGTCAAGCAACTAATAAACCATTGTCTAATCGATGCACAGGCGAGCAGTTGTAAGTCGGGTCCACCATATGGGCAGGGTATCACTGCCTCTCACGGAGGTAAGGGCACTAACAAGATCCCCATATACGAATAGATCCCTAGAAATATCTCTTACACTAGGAAGGTGTCGGGGGGATATCCCTTCAACCAACTTCGCGCGAGCTCATGATTAACTCCAATGTGAGCGGAGCCTCCTGATCTTACCAATTATACAATGAATTTATCCACTCCTTGACTCAGACACATATGTTGATTTAATTGCCTTGGAGATGTTTACTCACAAAATCCTATTCCAAGGCACTAAATCCTAGGCTAGTTTGTGCACCCTAGAAAATAAAATCATGACTAGTAAATTTTAAATTATAGCGTTGATTTTATGGCTGTGATTACTCAAAAAGTACGGTAATGAAACTCATGATGTTATGACTCTACAAGAAAAGTAAATATGAAAATAATGCAAAGTCCTAACTTTAACTTTCAATGAATGATATGCTTCTAAAAATGATGCAATTTTCAAATTCAACTCTGCAATTCAAAAGTAAAAATGCAATCTTTCACTATATGCGCTAAGCTAATGATAAAAAAACTCAAAAGACAAAAATGCCAAGCAATGCAAAATGCCTATTTTTTTGTATTTTTAATATATCAAAACTGAAAATGCATGGACTGAAAAGTAACTTGATATATAGCTCTACTGTGTATAAAAAAGAGATAACTCAAGCAGGATACCAAGAAACAAAACTCCTAGCCCAATGTACAAGGACAATAAAAATGAAAATATGAAGAGAAAGACTTCACCCAGAAATTCAACCAAAAGAGGGTTTCTTGTCATCTCACAAGCACTCAACAGACACTACGGAGACCCAAGAAGGCTCAGCAAGCATCAAATCCCACCCAGCAAACACCAGACTAAGCAAACAGGCAAGGAAAAGAGGTGTACATGATTGTTCAGGAAAATAGAGTGTATATACACATCTTGCAGTGAGATAGCCTGCGTGTATACGCGGTTGTCATGACAAAAGGCGCTTATATGCTTTAAAACAAGGCTAGGCAAGGGAGAAAGGTTGAAAACTCAGACCCGAAGTGAACAGGAATTGTCAAGCAATGATACGACAAGAACCACAGTAGAAACAAGAGAAATCTAAGGAGAAAAGTACTCCAAACCCTAAGAATAAGATTCATCCCCAGTATGGTCGCCAATTCTGTTATGAGGAAAATCTCTTTATGGATAGGGTGAACCACAACAGATAGAAATGACTACAGAAATCAACTCTATCCCAGCAATATGCTATATAAACCACTGTTCAAGGGAGATAAGAAAGAGGCCTACCTCATCCAGATGTTCAATGATGTCCATCGTTGAGCACTTTGACCCAAAGTTATATATACCTGCAACAAGTTCTCAACAAACAAGCAAAAAAAAGCATATGGTGGCAATATAACAGGTTAGCACATTAGATATCATAATCCATCAATATACATAACAAATACGCCCATGGGTAATAATTCATATATTTGCAAGACATCAATTGGATGAGAAGAGAGTATTTCTATTAATAAATGATCAGCAGAAGTGAAAATATTACAAACTTTTGTGTCGGCATGGTTCAGAACCGAGAAACCAAGTTCCATCCAGTTGGGCCTCGACCACTTCAATCCTCCACCAAAGGCAAGCTCATTGAAAGGAGACAATGAGGTTCTCCATCAATAAGGGGAGAGCTTGGGGGTTGAACCTTGTGTTCAGACTTAAAGGACAAAGGGATGCAGACTTAATATGAAGTAAATAATTTTTCCAGAGTAACTTTGCTCTCAAAGTTGAATTTTTTCTCCTTTTCCATGGCTCGGAATTGGCCTCTTTATAGCCTTCAAAATGCAACTGAAGGGCCGAGTCGAAACGTTTCCAGTATATGGAAGGCCAAAGATTAGATATCTCTTATTGTGACATGGAAACCCGACATTTAATTTTGATTTTCTGGCACAAATATCGATGTACACAGGTTGTAGTGGAGCATCATGCGTATACGCTTTCTATATAAGGTGCAAGATGCGTACAAGTGGAAAAAATTGTATCTTTGACTCTGGATTCTAGTAACAAGGAACACAAGTCTGCATAGGGAAATGGAATAAGGCCCTCTCTGCAACATTGCATAGGGTGAGGCAAATATTTCTCTAACATATTTGTTTTGATTTTTTCATCCATTTCTTTGTTTTAGTCTATTTGATTCTGAATTTTCAAAATTCATGTCATCATTTAATTTTATTAATACAAAAGGTTTTGTTGTTCTTGAAAGAGTTTTGGATTCTTGAGTTTTCAACCTCTGTTGAGACATGGTATCTAGCTTTTAGTTGAGTACCTTATTTGTTCGAAGATCACATGTAGAGGGAATCAATGACAAGAAGCAATTAGGGTTTCAGAAGGTAGTTATAGATTATTTTATGTGCAGTTTTGAAGAAATAAATATTATTTTCCTGGTGGAGGTAATGGTTCTTGTCGAATATAAATGAATCAAATAAGCATAAATTCTATCAATAATGACCCAAATGATTAAGCGAAACTGAAAAATGTGTGGCTTCTCTAGAATCGGGTGAGCTTTAAATCCTAGGTACCTAACTAATTCCTTCATTAATATAGATCAGCCTCAGAAAGGCAATGGTTGTTCCACTTAAGTTCCTCTTTGTTGTTTTTTTAAAGAATATATATATAATTAATTTTAAAATGAAAATATAAATATCAAGTAGAAAGTGTTTGGTGGAATAGACTTTTCATGAAGGCATGCAGATAACTCCATTGGGGCTATGAACACTTGCTAGCAGTGAAGCAAGGTATATGATGTCAGGGTGACTCCCTTGGGGCTATGGATGCTCACTAGTAGTGGAGAAAAACTAGAAGGGTGATAAGGTATCTAATGTTGATTAATTGGGTTGGTTTTCATTGATGCCAACCCTTGAAGAAAGTCTGGTAGCCCTAGCAATATGGTTAAGGGAATCAATTTTTTTTGAGGTATAAAGGTACAAATATCAATTTATTTGAAGGTAATACTATTCTAGATGGATAGTACATGTCACGCCACTTCTGGTGATATGTGTAACATCACATAATTCCTCACCATTAGAGATTTATGGACTTGTGAAGTTGGAGAACCCTTTTGAGTTTTCTAGAATCCCCTAGAAGGTCAAAGAATTCAAATTATTCTAGAAACCTCTAGACTAGTCAAAGTGGGTGAAACTAGGAGTTAATCATGGGTTAAGTTGTTGCAATAAGAAAATAATTAAAAATAATTTAGTTGTAACTAGAAGTGGAGAGTTTACTATTTGTGGATAAAGTGGTTATAAGTGGAAAAGTGGTTAGAAGTGGGTTTTTCACTAAAAGAAGGGAGTTGGGTTAAGTTGGTTATAAGGTAACCCCTAAAAGAAGATACTTGGAGATTATAAATAAGAGAGAAAGGGTCTCCTATTAGCACCTATTTAGCACATTGAATATATATTATTGTGTAAGGTTTATTGTAGGTACTCATTGACACATCTGAAGTTACACAAGTCTGAGGTAGCACGAAAGGTTGACGATGACAGTTTTGGAGTTGCAGAAATATTGAAAAAACCCTAGTTTTTAGGTGTACGCGGGTTGTAGTGCATACGTACGCAGGCTGGTAGTATAAAATGGAACGTACATTTGGAAAATCCATGAAATCTTGAGTTGTTGAGAGTGACAGGTTCTTAGAGTCTGAAAGTAAGCTCCCAGGAAGGTCTACAGTGATCAGGTACAAAATATCTATCTACAGGTTCAAAAGGTATGTCTTATTTTTATGAGTAGTTGGATATTGTTGTCTACATGAGATATGGTTATGGCAGTTTGAGGATTTTCCCTAGAGAGGCTATTGGTTGTATGGAACTTATTGTATAAGTCGGATCTACAAAAATACAGTGTTGGTATATCTGATATTTATCATTGATACATCGTGTTAGTGTTGAGGCATATCTTGTATTTTGTGGTACATGGTTGACGGTTTTTGGTTGTGAAGTGGTTGTGAAGTTTTTTGTGAAGATTGAGGTTGCATATCAATGAGGGTTTTGATGTCTAGTCTATGTGAGGGTTATTAAACTTGATCATGATTGTATACACATGTATGACACATGACTAGAGAGATATAGATGCACTTGGTTAAGGGATATGTATGATGATGCATGCATAGGTCACAACTACAGATTAGACACAGTGAAAAGTTTCAGGTTGATTTGACAGAGGCAACAAAGTGTCTAACTTTCAGAAAAGGTGAAAACCCTAGCTTTCTGAAGGTGTACGCAGGATGCAGTATAGACAGGTCGTGTACATACACAGGCTGCAATATAGACAGGGCAAGTACATACACAAGTTGCAGCATGTACAGGTTGTGTACATGTTGGTATTTGTTGGTACATGCTGGCATCTATTATAGGATTTATTACAAGCTATTGGTATAGGTTGTTGGTGTTGATATTATGGCAATTGTGGGAGGTATTAACCTCCATGTGTAACCTTGACAAGAATAAAATATTTCTGGAAGAAATAAGAAACCCTAAAGCACTGGACATAACCCTAGAAGACAAGTCGGCTAAAGGAAATATTTAATATTGAGTTTTTAGCCTACAGAATGAGAATTCGACCTAGATAGCTAAGGAGGAGAAGTATAAATATAGGATGCTAGAGCTCATTTGGACACACACAGATCGCAAATGCAGAAATTTAGTTGTGCGCAAGCATGGAGAGTAGTTGCAGCTGCAGCTACTGCAACTTGTATTTTCAGTTTCAGTCTTGGACTGTCTCTTGGTTATGTTTTGGAATAAATGCTTGGTATGCTAACTCTAGAGAGTGATACGCTACCTTGATTGGATATTAGGCCTAGGCTTTCCTTCTGGAATTATTCTCTGTCAAGTTTAAGGTGCTCGAGGGTGGCGTCGGCCTATGGTTGGGTCACAATATTGCTATATCATCTATGTTTAAATGAGTACACCTATTATTTGTAACAAGTGATGGGCCTACACTATCTTCGGACAGTCTAACCACTGGAAGATAGATTGGGAGAATTTTCTCAGTTATAGTTGTAGTTGTAGTCAAAGTTTTGTTGCAGCAACAAAAACCTAACCCTCTTGTTGAGGCACCTTAAGTGGAGAGATTGACCTAATTTCTAGATAGCCTAGTGCTCCCTAACCTATCCCACCTCCTAGTACTCTCAGCAAGCTAAGACGTCAAGTTTGATTTTTTGGTCAAATTCAAAGGTTGAACAAGTCAAAGCAATCATGACCTACTCTATGAAGTCAGAAAACAAGTTAGAAGGGGATTCTAACTTCAAAGAATGGAATACAAGGATTGATCTCATCCTTACCAAGAATAAAGTGTTGGATATTCTAAAAGGAAAGATCGTGGAACCACAGTTTGAAGAAAGAAAAGAGAAGGAACCTCAGAACGTTAGAGTTATGGAGAAGTTCAAAGACAATGACATCAATGCCATGAGTATCATAGTGGACTCTTTTAAAGACCACTTGATACCCTACATCTCTCATCTTGATTCATCTAGGAAGATGTATGATTCCCTAACTAACCTCTTCTTAGTCAGAAACATTGGACAGGTAATGAGTCTGAAGAATGATCTCTGTGACATGAAAATGAATGATGATGACAACATAACATCATACCTTGTTAGAATCTCTCAGTTAAGAGATCAACTACAAGTTATTGAAGAAATCATTTCAGAGAAGGAACTGGTAAATATAGTACTCAGTGGTCTTCCCAAGACATGGGATGCATTTGCTGCAATCATGAACACAAAAAAGGAGTATCCCACATTTGAATAACTTTGGACTTGTTGTGCACAAGAAGAATCAAGTATTAACACAAAAGACAAATCCCAAAATAAATACAATGATCAAGATTTCACAACAAAGTTCAAGAATTTCAGGAATAAGAAGTTTGGCTCAAGGAAGAAACCAAATTAAGAAAAGGATATGTCAAAGATACAATTCTTCAACTATCAAAAATATGGTCATTACAGGAGCCACTGTCCTGAGTTAAATAAAAGGAAGGAAACGGACGAAGAAACAGTTGTCGAAGAAAAGGAACCCTCAAAGAAAGTCAAGCGGGATAAAACAAACTTCTTCTTCTAAGTCAAGGTAACAATATTTTTCAAAGCTCTTGTATATATCATGTTTACATAGTTCCTGTACATATCATGTATATCTATTTCTTATAAGAAAATATGTTCAAGGGAAACAATACCTATGGAAGAATAAAAGGATTAAGGATTGTTATTACGATGACTACAAGTCAAGCAATACACATGAAAATATGAAGTATGTTGAAAATATTTGGTAACAATTCCTGTGGAAGCTATTATATAAGTAACAACTGCCAGATAAGCCAAAATCAGAATCAAACCTAAAGATACCTAGAAGAAGTCAAAATAGAGGAAATTAGAAACTGACATGTGACACCTTGCAAAAGGCAATAAGAATGCAGACAAAAGCGTGGACTATATTAGATGGAGGGAGATGATTACAGAATTCCAAAATAAGAGCATGCATTCGTGCATGAAGAAAGGATTAGGAGGGAGCTAATCCTAAATAATATGATCCATTGAGGATTATGAAGTATATATCCATGTTCCCATTGAAAGTAGAAACCATGAAAAGGAGCACGAGTTCAGTTTGACTTTAGAAGAAGTCTTCTTTGAAAAGAAGCCTTAAAGTATCCTTGGTTGTCCATCTACATCCATGATCCTATGATGAAAGGAAGAAGTTGGAATCTTCATGGCATGGAATCTATAGAAGACTCCATGGAACCAAGAGCTAAAGAGAAACATGAAGATTCCAAGAAAGAAAGAAAAATCCAAAACAACCAGTTATTATACTGAGAATCACAAAAGACTACCAGCTTGGTTTGAACTCACTAAGAAGCAATCGAATAGAATAAATGGAAGTTATGATAAAGAACAGTGTGAAAAATACTTATGAATGGAAGCATTGCAAGATTCATAGGTTCTTCCAAAAGGAGGGAGAAGACTATGACAACATCTTTTTCTAGATATACCTCTTGTAGTATCCATGGATTGGAATTTACATGTAAAAGACTATTATTCCCAATAAAGCAAGTGAGAAAGAAGCTTATACTAGAAAGAGACCCATGTATGCAAATATAAGAAGACCTTGTATGGATTCAAACAACTTGATGCATAGTATCTCATATGCAGCAGAAGCATGGTGAAAACTTTCTATGACAGAGATAGTATATTATAATAGTTACTCAAAAGTCGAGGATGATGGATTGCTAATCCATGGAAAAATCTCATGATGATAGTATTAGTGATACTTGGATATGTTTCAGTTTGATCTTTTCCATGATGTCATGATCTAGAAGGAAACAAAAGTGTTGAATTCGACCATGATATATTGTAATTATCAGAGCTATATGAAGACTTTAGAGAAAACCATTGTTCCATGACAAACCAAAGTACATAGAGATCAAGCATTACATTCTTCATGATGAAGTCTAGAAAAGAGAAGTGGTTCTCCAATATATCTCCACAGATGAGTAGATAGCAGATATTTTGGTAAAGCGTTTGTCCAAGATGAAAAAGTTTGTGTACTTAAGAAACAAGTTGGGGCTCATGGAGACGACTTCCTTATTGAAAAAGGAAAATATCACTCCCGGGTTAGGGAACATTGATGTATTATTGATTTATGGACAGTCATTTTTCAGTTCGAAAAAAGGTCCAGGATGAGAAATTCCTTTCCATTTCAGAAAGTGGTTTGAGATTTCTGACGGACAACCATTTTCCAGTTTGAAAAATGGTCCAAATCGGATAGTCATTTTCATAATGAAAATAGTTCGATATATTGTTGATGTACCATAGACAGTGATTCCCCTTGTGTCCAGTGTGGGGGAATGGTCTAAGACAATAATTCTTCTTGACAGTCACTCTAAGTAGTGGTCAAGTAGAATGGTCTGCCTCACCGAGCAGTAATTCTTTTGAAGTTCATAGTTGTGAGCAGTTTCGAAGAATTGTTCATTTTGGAGGTTGGTGCAAGACAATCATTTCCATTAGGAAATGGTCTGGACAGTCATTCCCTAGGGAAGACTCATTATATCCAGGTTGCATTGTTATTAATGTAGGAGGAATGGCCCAGTTAGGTGAATCGTTCAGGTTCAGCAATCAGGGACATGCATTCCCTAGGGAAGACTCATTATCTCCAGGTTGCACTATGACTAGTGCCTAAGGAATGGCCCAGTTAGGTGAATGGTCAAGGCTCGAAAATCAGGGACAATTATTCATCTATGCCTAAGAATAATAGTCCATATAGCCCATGGCTGATGTTTTAAATTATGAGGGAAGATGCTCTTCCAGATCTCACAGATGTGAGTGGAAGAATGGCCCAGATGACTCAATTTATATAAAGATATTATTTTATGCAGGTTGATATCAGATGATATTATTGCTATGGATATTGTATGTATCTAGATAATATATGTATTCTAGTCTAGTGGATGTGTTCCACTGGTTGTGACTATGTGTCATTGATTAAGTAGTCGTGTGCTACTTGGTGTGGTTGTGTACCACTGGATAGTAGTTGTGTACTACTATGGATAGACACAATTGCGTTCTATTGAATGGCATTGTTTTGATTGCCATGTAGACTATCAATAGTGTTGAAAATGATTATCAGCTAGATGGATAGTCAGTGTGTTGATGGATAGACATTCTCCAGATGAAAAATGGTCCAGGACATTTATTCTTCTAGGACGTATGTATGTATTAGAAGAATAGTCCTTGTAGTCCATGGCATGGGTTCCAACATCTGTTGGAATAGTTATTCTTCTAGGACATATGACTAGATTAGAAGAATGGTTCTTGTATCACTATGTGGAGTGAGTGACTTATTCAGCATCATTCCTGATTACTCAGATGGAGTATGGATTTGAGAGATGATGTAGCTGATGCTATCGGATGATATTAATAATGATGATGGTGCTTGTGATCTAATCATGAGATAGTATGCATGGCTATGATGATGCTACCGGTTGAATGGTATGTTTGTGGTCAAGACAATTGCCTTCAATATCTCCCTGGCTAGGAGGGAGTGTTGATATTATGGTAGTTGTGGGAGGTATTAACCTCCATGTGTAACCCTGACAAGAATAGAATATTCTGGGAATAAATAAGAAACCCTAAAGCATTGGACATAACCCTAGAAGACAATTGGGTTAAAGGAAATATTTAATATTGATTTTTTAGCCTTAAGAATGAGAAGTTAACCCAGACAGCTAAGGAGGAGTAGTATAAATACAGGATTCCAGAGCTCATTTGGACACACACAAGTCACAAATGCATAAATTTAATTCTGCGCAAGTCTGGAGAGTAGTTGCAGTTGTAGATACTGCAACTTATATTTTTGGTTTCAATATTGGACTCTCTCTTGGTTATGGTTTGGAATTTTTACTTGGTATGCTAACTCTAGAGAGTGATACACTACCTTGATTGGCTATTAGGCCTAGGGTTTTCTTCCAGAATTATTCTCTATCAAGGTTAAGGTGCTCGGGGGTGGCTTCGGCCTATGGTTAGGTGACAATATTGCTATATTTTCTATGGTTAAATGAGCACACCTATTATTTCTAACAATTGGCATAGATTGGTACAAGTTTATAGTGGTATATCTCAAAATGGCAGTGTCACAGTAGTTTCATCATTTCACTTATATTTCAGGGTAGTTGGACGGGGAAAGGATAGGTGTTTGTAACCACCTTTCGATTGTAGCAAGAGAACAAGGGCTTGTATCCTCCTTTTGGTTGTAGCTAGATAATTGGGGATTTGAAGCTTCCCTTAGTTTGTAGCCTGAAAATATAGGGGGTTGGAGCCTCCTTCCAGTTGCAGCTGGAAAACATAGGAAGTTGGTGCTTCCAATGAATGTAATTCTTAAAGACATATAAGAAAAAGATTTTTCATGGTTTTCTCTCACATTGGGTTTCCACGTAAAAATATTGGTGTACTATTTATGTGTATTATTTATCATTGTTTATGGTTCATTTATTTTTCACTTATTGAATGATAATGGTAAAATGATCATAAAGATAAACAAAAATTATTTATTGAAGTTAAAAAGGATTAAATTTCTCTATTACTGATTCCCCCACCCCCCCTCTCAGTAATCCAACAATTGGTATCAGAGGAGGTTCCTTCATAAATCAATTTAACCACTGAAATGTAGATCATGGAGAGAAACAATATATATATATATATAAATGGAATACCACAGTTTTATGGACAAAACTATGCATTCTGGAGTAGAAGGATGAAAACATGTGTACAAGCACAAGGATTTGAGGTTTGGAAATCAATTGTAGATGGATATAAAGAACTTGCAGCTCCTCCAACAAATGAAAATGGAAATAAACTCAGGCTAAATAATTCAAAAGCAAAAAATGCACTCATGAATGTTATGGTTGATTCTGTATATGTCAAAGTTATGCATTGCAACTCCGCAAAGGATATTTGGGACAAACTTTAGAATGTATATGAAGGAGATGCAAAAGTCAAAGCAACAAAAATTCAAACCGACAGAGGTCAATTTGAACAGTTGAAGATGAAGGAAGAAGAGAATATTACAGCTTACTTCTTACAAGTTGATAAATAATCAATGCAATTAGAGGATTGGGAGAAGAAGTTGATGAATCTATAATTGTTCAAAAGGTACTAAGATCTCTTCCAATGAGATTTATCCTAAGATATCGGCACTAGAAGAAAGAATATATTTGGATTCAATAAGCATGGATGAACTACATGGAATTTTCACAACCTATGAAATGAGAATCGAACAGGAGAATCCAGTTACAAAAGAAGTAGCATTCAAAGCATCCAATAATTCAAAGAAAAAGCGTAAGCAAAAGTCAAATTCAGATAGCAGTAGAAGTGACATCTCAGAAGATGATGAAGAAGTAGCCAACTTCATCAGAAGACTGAAAAAGGGAACCAGTGGAAAATAAAGAGGTAATCTTCCATTGATTTGTTTTAATTGTGATGGTATTGGTCATTTTTCTAACATATGTCCCCATAAGAAAAAGAAAATAAATGAAGAATATTATTTAAATAGCAAACAAATTTACAAAGGCAAGAAAACCAAAAATAAATTTTCAATAAAATCTTTTGCAAAAAAGAAGACAACACCTCATCAGACGAAGATGAAGACAGTGAGAGTGAGACATAAAGGGTTCTATTCATGGTAGTAGAAGACTTTTATGAAGAAGGAAAAGAAGAAGAATATGAAGAAGAAGAAGTTGACTACAGAGAAGAATTGATGGGTCTTATAGAATTTATAAAAAGGGAAAAGAAGAAAAATAAGTTGCTAGAGGCTAAACTAAAAAGGAAAGTGTAATCTTAAAATTCCAACTCTGAAGAACTAGAACAGATGAACACTAAATTAAAAATCCAAGTTGAAGAAGACAAAATATTTGAAGAACCCAAAGAACGGTTGGAAGAAAAATACAGGATCATTGGAGTTTTAGAAGCAGAGATTGTCACACTCAGAAAAGACATTCAAAAGAAAAACATGCAGAACAACTCAAAAGTTTTGGATGATATTATTAGCAGTAAAAGGAAAAATCATGACAAGTCCAGACTTGGATACAATCAAAAAGAAAATGGATCAAGTTCCAAAACAAAATATCAAGAAACACAACCAATAAGCTATGCAGAGACAGATAGAGGAGTCAAGAAGTTTTACAAGGAAGATCACAGAGACACTCCTCCACCCAAAAGATTCAGATTTCAGAACAACAATCAAAAACAAGAAGGCCTCAGGAAGAAGAAGGATTCAGAAGAGGAATTCCCTTCAGAAGATATTCAACTCCCAGGTATCAAACTATCTTCTTTGTTTTATGTTATTCATGTAACAATTTTGGACATAAAGATGTAAATTACAGATCAAATAGAAGAAACATAAACAACTATGAAAGTCATGCACAAAATGGTTATCCAAGAAGGCCTAGTGAAACACAAAGAAGAAGCTACAACAGGTTTGAATCCTTGAACACTGAAGTGGAATGCTAAAAGTGCAACAAATTTGGACACATGGCCAAATATTATAGAATGACAGTCCCTCCTAGAGAATCACAACAGAATAATAAAATTCATAGACAAGAACCTCAATAGAGGATATGGATAATAAAGTGGAAACAGTATAAAAATTAAGAATGCACACTCGCTCTACAAGATAAACACAAGAAACGTGGTTGGTATGTTGACAGTGGTTTCTCAAAGCGCATGACAGGTGATGAGGACATGTTTCTAACCTTAAGAAAGGAAAGAGATGGACCAATCTCCTTTGGAAATGACGACTCAGATAGAATCATTGGAAGAGGCACAATCAGAATTGGAAACAAGGATACCAAGGTAGAAAATGTTCTACTAGTGGAAGATATGAAACATAATTTTCTAAGTGCAAGTCATATGTGTGGCCAAGGTCACAAACTTGTGTTTGACTCACAGAAGTGTGATATAAGAAAATCAAGTTCAGGAATATCGGTTGCAATAGTTGTAAGAAATTCAAGTAACATATATGTATTAAGTGAAATTGGAAATGAAAAGTGTTGTCTAGGAAAGGAAGATGAAGTTTGGTTATGGCACATAAGAATGGGTCACATAAACTTTGATAAACTTGTCAAAGTCAGAAAAATTGAAGTAGTCAGAGAAATTCCCCAGATCACGAAGCCAACCAACACATTATGCCAGCATTATCAACAAGGAAAGAAAACAAAGACCAAGTTCAAATCAAAGGAATACTCCACAAAAAGACTGTTGGAAATTGTGCATACAGATCTAGTTGGACCAACTAGAACAAATATTTTAAAAGGTGAGAAATATTGTATGTTATTGGTTGATGATTATACAAGGATGAGTGCATTTTTTTTTCTCAAGAAGAAGTCAGAAGTTTTCGAAAACTTCAAGGTATAAAAGGAAATGGTTGAAAATGAAATGGACTCAAAAATTGAATGCTTGAGATCTGATAATGGAGGAGATTTTACTTCAAAGGAATTTATGGATTTTTGTTGTAAGCATGGGATAAAAAGACAATTCTCCATTCCTAGAACACCACAACATAATGGAGTTGTCGAAAGGAAGAACATGACAGTACAGGAAATGGCTCGAACTATGTTAATGGATTCCAAGTTTAAAGACGTATTTTGGGCACATGCAGTGCATACATCAGTTCATATTCAAAACAGAGTAATGATCAGAAACAACAGTGATAAAACTCCCTATGAGCTATGGAAAGGAAGACTAGTGAATGTGAAGCACTTCAGAATTTTTGGAAGAAAATGCTACATCAAAAGAGAAGATGGAAGAATGGGAAAGTTTGATTCTTGTGTGGACAAAGGCATACTTGTTGAGTACTCAAGTACAAGGAAAGCATACAAATGTTTCAATCTAAGGCTCAACAAAGTTGTGGAAAGCATCAATGTGACGGTTGATGATACTAGTGGACAAAAAATAAAGGAAGAAGAAAAGGAGTTGATGGAACATATTCATGAATAAGAGGCAAAGGATGAAGAAGTAGCAGAAGGGGAAGATGAAGAAGAACAGTTAGTAGCATAAGGGGAAGATGGAGAAGAGCAATTAGAAGTTGAAGAGAAAGAACAAAAAGATATTCAAGTACCTCCAAAGGCACCTAGCAAGTGAATACATAAGAATCATCCATCAGATTAGATTATCGGGAACAAAGATGCAGGAGTTGAGACTAGAAGAAGAATTCATTCACTAGAACAACTGCATCCAACACTCTTATCCTTGATTGAGCCAAGCATCTTTGAAGAAGCCAACAAGGATGAATTTTGGATAAAATCCATGGATGAAGAGTTGAATCAGATAGAGAAGAATGAAACTTGGGAATTGGTTCCAAGGCCAAGGTACAAGAATATGATTAGCACGAAGTGGGTCTTCAAAAACAAATTGAATGAATATGGACAAGTTACCATGAAAAAATATAGATTGATATGTAAATGATATGTTCAAGTTGAAGGAATTGACTTTGAAGAGATATTTTCTCTAGTTTCCAGAATGGAAGCAATCAGAATGATCCTAGATTATGCATGCTCCAAGAATATTAAAGTGTATCAGATGGACATGAAATCAACCTTTTTGAATGGGGAACTAGAAGAAGAAGTCTACATTGAGCAACCAGAAGGATTTTAGTTGTCAAAGAATGAATCTTATGTTTGCAGGTTGAAGAAGGCCTTGTATGGTCTAAAACAGTCCCCCAGAGCATGGTATTCCATACTGGACAAATATCTACAGCAGCAAGGGTTCAGGAAAGGAAATGCAGACAACAACCTCTACATCAAGGTAAATCAAGACAGTATTTTGTTAATTGAAGTTTATGTTGATAATATTATATTTGGAAGTGATGATGATAGGATGAGCCATAAATTTGCAAAGGATATGCAGAATGAATTTGAAATGTCATTACTTAGAGAACTATCCTTCTTTTTGGGTCTTCATATATGTCAAAGAAACCAAGTATATCAAAGAAATGATAAAGAGGTTCAGAATGGAAGATTTCAAACCAGTTAATACTCCTATGTAGACCAGTTGTAAGCTAATTAAAGATGATGATTCAAATTCTACAAAACATAGGCAGTACAAGTCAATGATTGACACCTTACTTTATGTGACAACATCCAGACTAGATGTAATGCAGGCAGATGGACAGGTGGCGCGATTTCAAGCAACACCAAAGGAATCACATGTTCTAGCAATAAAGAGGATATTCATATATCTCAAGGGTATAGAAGAGTTTGGATTATGGTATCCAAAAGGAAAGGATTTATCACTTGTTGCCTACACAAATGCAGATTGGGAAGGTTACATTTATGATTGAAGAAGTACAAGTGGAGTATCATTCTACTTGGGTGAGTGTTTGGTATCTTGGATAAGTAAGAAACAATCATCAGTATCATTGTCTACAGTTGAAGTAGAGTTTATTGCAACATCATATTGTACACAGGTTCTATGGATAAAACAAACTTTAACATATATATAGGTTGAGTGTGATGATCCCATTCCGATATATTGTGATAATACAAGCGCCATCAATATCTCAAAGAATCCAGTGATGCACTCCAAGATGAAGCACATTCCAATCAAGTATCTATTAGGGACCTAACCCCTCACGTAGGTAGAATAATATATTTCCATGTAATAAAGGCAAATATTAATAAGGCCTATCAATAAGGAAGAATAAGTCAAATGTAAGAAGACCTAATAGAAGTTTTCTCTTCTAGAAGGATCTTCCTCTAGATTGTTCTTTTGCATAGACATATTTAGTATAAATAGAAGTAGAATGTATGAGAAGTTTTGTCTTGGATATTATTGTAATAGAGCTCTGCTTTGTTGGAGGTTTCCCCCTTGAAGAGGCAAGTGAACATTGCTCTCAGTAATCAAAGTGCTCTTTTTAGTGTTATTCTGGTATTATTCTGGTATTATTGTGGTATCGTTTTGGTTACATCAATGTTTCTCTACCATTTATAGCTAATTGTTTATGTTCTGCATACTATTTTATATCTGGAATACTACAAGTGGTATGAGAGTACCTTCCTCAGCAGAAAATTATGGGTTAATTGTTTTTCAAGGTAGAGACATATTCCAACGTCTTAAAGCTACAGAGATATGTCATTATGCACATAAACCTGTGTTCAAGGATTCATACACGTAGGAAATACAAGTGGTACTTAAGCGCACATCTGTTGGCCACCCTTGTAACCCCTGTTGATACCCCTTCGAGTGGTAGTACATCAGAAAAAACATGTATACAAATCATCCTAGATCTCCTAAAGCCCTCCATAGATAAACTGATTGGTCGCTTGACTACTATAGTTCCACCGAGAACAACACTCGGGAAGATACTCTCTAGTACCTCGATAGTCGGTTAATACGGATAAGGGCACAGTTTAGCCTCCTTAGTTGGTGCCTTGAGATATTGGGTCGAGTACTACTGTTGGACCTCGCATGTATATTAGAGAGCTACAACATAGAGAAAACCCTTGAATACCCTAACCCTTGGGACGGAAACAAACACATAACGGACAAGATATATTTCTACGCAACTATCTCCTACATTCGAGTTGCGAAATTACTACACATTTCTTCCTGTTAAGAATTTGGGCATTTCATCACTGCGGTATTCTTCAGATCGGAGTATAACTCAGCATGAGTAAAAAAAAAAAAAATTGGCACCATTATTTGAGACCTATCCCATTGGATTCCTCTCTTTGCAATTATCGTAGTCATACCTATCATTTTTTTATGGCCCACACTCATAGCCAAGACTTGGAAGCTCGCTTCGATTCCTTGTGCTCTAATTTCACAGAGACCCAAGAAGAAGTGAGACAGCTTAGTTCCAATGTTGCATCCATCAACAAAAACATGCATTCCTCCATCAACGCCAAAATGGAGGAAATCAAATAGGACCTTGCTACCCAATTTCAATCCTTCAATAGCCAGCTTGCCTCCTTCACTATGATGATCTACACCAAGTTGCATATCCCTGCAGACCTTCCCTCCTCTAACCCACCTTTGCAACCCGAAGGTGAAACTTCCTCTCATTCCCAGAATTTTCAACCCCGTCACTTTCAGCATGACCTATGCCTTCCGCGTGTGGATGTGACCAAATTTGATGGCTCGGATCCCACTGGCTGGGTTACTCAAATGGAACATCATTTCTCTTTGTATGGCATTATAGATGAGTTCACCAAAATCCGGTATGGTTTTCTCCATATAGGTCAAGAAAATTGAAAATGGTGGCAATGGAGAAAAAATGCCCGCCAAGGGTATGTGGCTTGACACAATTTGTGGAAGAGCTTTATGAACGCTTTGACACTGACACCAACAACAATATTACCAACTTAACGAGAACTTTGTCGAGTTCTCATTTTTTCAAGGGTCACATTTTTTACCTCGTTTTTAAAAACGGTGCTACCAGTAGCACCCCCCTCCCTTTTTAGGTGGTATTTTGATATTTTAAATTTTTTGATCCATAATATTTCCACAATATTTTTTTTTATGCTTATTTTTTATCTATTTTCAATTTTTTTATTTTTTTTTTTCAAACGGTGTTTTTAGTCATTTTTCCATACTTCTTTCAATCTTAAAAATAGTTTTTACCATTTACTTTTTTTAAATTAAGATTTTTCATATAATTGTGTCTCCTTAATTAATTTATAGTTCCATACTTTTAAAATATAGTGAAAAACGACATTTTTAACAAATTGTTTACCTTTACTTCAATACATAAAAAAATAATTGTAATTAACCAAAAAATGTAATTTTATTTAACCAAAAATGTAATTTTATTTTATTTTTATAAATTAAAAACTAAAAAAACTAAGGAAAAGAAAACAATTGAAATTAATAAAAATCAAAAATTAAATTTAAAAACAAATTCATATTAAAAAAAAATAAAGAAAAACTTAAAAAACTAAAGAGAAAAAAAAAAATTGTATATAAAAACAAAAAAAAACTAATGAACAATTAAAAAAATATAAAGAGAAAAAAAACTAAATTTATGACCAAAAACACTTTAAAAATGTTAAAAACAACAACAATATGTGTGTGTGTGTGTGTGTGTGGAAAATACAAAATTGAAAAAAAAAATTAGAAAAAATTAAAATTACCCCAAAAAAAACAAAAATATATATTAAAAAACCTTAAAAATATATAAAATTTTATAAAAAAAATTAAAAAAGAAATTAAAAACTATATATAGTTTATATATAATATCAACTGTATATAGATTATATAGTTTATATATAATATAAACTGTATATAAATTATATAGTTATGAAGAGGTTTGAGCTTACGAAAATGGCAGGTTAGGGTTAGGAAAAACCTGACAGGGATGGGGGTTTTATGGGCTTTGGTAAAGATGTTAGCGGGCTGATACAGAGGCGGCTATTCAGGTCAGTGGTTCGATATGGTGGCAGCTGATGAGTGGGGAGACCCCATCAACACCGATGGTGACAGGATCTTAGCATCTTTCTCTGCGGGTTTGGAGGGACGTGGAGTCCTGGACGTATGGAAGGAGACAAGTGGGGCGTGGGGTTTACTTATGTATCGGAATCACAGGTTGGAGGTTAGTGCATCAGGGCTGACCATGTGTGAGGAGGTGGTGGGTTCAGAATCTATGCTGTTAGATGTTACAGGATCAGAGTTTACTTCGATGGGTGAGTTTCCTTTTACCAGAGGTTTAGGGTTTACCGAGGGTTGGGAGGAAGCATATATGTGATACTTCGGTCCAGTGGGTGGTCTTGAAAGGGACTTGGGGAATGATGTGGGGGTGATCAACGCAGGGGATTATGTCCCAATCTTGGGTATCCTGGAGGAGGGAGATTTGTGTGGGTATGGAATGGTTTCGGAGGGGTTCAGTTCTCCATTGGCATACTCATCGTCTGATTTACTGGTAGATGACTCTATTACTGGTAGAGGACTCTCTGGGTGGTGACAGGGGAGCTAGGGGAATCACGATCGGGGATGTTGTTGAAGGTATTGTGGGTAAGGTTCTTGAGAAAAGAGGGGAAAATCCTTCAAGGGACTCACAGTGGTCGAAGAGGCCTCTAAAGGGACAGAAAGGAGCGGAGGGATGTCTCATTTCGTCCTCAAAACCCATCCAGTGTGCTCACGATAGGACTTGTGTTGAACGACTTGTTTTTGGGGCGGATATTGACATGGACAAGGTGGTGTATTTCTTAGAACAGGCGGTGGTTGGTCGAGTAAGGGGAAAGAATTTTTTATTGGCTTTTCTAAAGGATTGGATAACCAAGAACTAGTTAAAGGATATTGCTAAGATACCACACTTTCGCTTACTAAAACATGATTGGTTTGCTTTCATTTTGTCATCCACAGAGGATGTTAAACGGGTTGTATTGAAGGTTTGGAGCATGGAGGATATGCCCATTATACTTAAGAGATGAACCCTTACTTTTGATGCAAATAAGGAAAGGATCGATGAAGAACCGATTTGGGTTAGGCTTTCAGGTCTTCCAATGCAGTTCTAGAATCCTCATCGCTTTGCTTCCATTGGCAGTCTGTTGGGGAGTTATATAGATGTGGATATGTCTTTCGAAGAAACTAGGCATATGTCAGTGGCTTGAATTTTGGTCAGGATAAATTTGTGCTTGGGTCTACTACAAGAGATAACTATAGAGTCGGCAGCCGAAACGTTTATTCAGATTATGGATTATGAAGGGATTCCTTTTCGGTGCCACAGATGTCACGTACATGGTCATGGGATTGTCGAATGTACTCTATCTTTCAAAGGGAAAGGTCGTAAAACCAAAGGATTGGTATCTCCTACTTCTCCCTTGAGGAAGTCTTTGGAGGCGCAGCTCGACACTGGAAAGAAACAGGGGGGGTTGAGGAAACCTTCTGCAGGCAAGGACTCAAAGGGGTTTCTTCCAATCAAATTGGGATGTTGTACAGCTTCGACTATTGTTGTTGGGCCAACGCTTATGCCACCTTTGGTGGAAAATATTCGTCGAGAGTGGGATTTATCGGGTAATTCTTTATTGGGTGTACCTTTGTCTGCACCTTCTCCTTTTACAAATGTGGGGTTTGATGATGAGGTTTGGAATGGTGTGGGTACACTCTTATCAAGTGGTGGGAAGGGTATCTCTATGGAACGTTTGGTCTCTCTTTCATGCCCTTTGACCTCTAGTGGGTTAGTTTTTTCTCCTCCTTTGGTCACGCGTTCCATGAACTTTGGGGGGGTGGGGGACACTTTGTTTCTTAGGGATTTTCCTTTGCCTAGTCAGTTTTCTTTGCAAGAGGTAGGTTTCATGGAACCTCATCCTGGCCTTCCCTCATGCACTATGGCCCTGTCTCCCTCAGCTGAGGTACCCACTACCTCTCTCTCCTCTTATTTTTCCACCCCCTCTGCTTCTACAGACTCCTCACTGGAAGAAAGCAAGGTTTGTTACCACCTTAGGAGTAGGTCGGTGGTCAAGGGAGAACTATTGGCGGATGATGTCCAGGGTTTGTATGGATGAGGGCTTGGATCCTTTCCTCAAACTACTTTTGTGGGTAAAGGAAGGGTTCGAAAATCACATCTCCTCTTGGCACAAGATCGAGCCAAGATTGATTTTTCATCGGGGCGACAATCTTCTATTGAATGCAAAATTAGAGAAAAGAAAACCCATGAGGTAGTAACCCCATGAGGGTCTTGTCTTTCAATTGTCGGGGGTTTGTGAACCCGCCAAAAAAATCATCTTTACAAAGGCTAGTAGAGTTGAATTCATCGGATGTCATTTTGTTACAAGAAACGTTAGGGGATAGTGATCCAGTGGTAAAGGATCTTGAGTCCTTGTTTCTGGGATGGATGTTTGCAGCGGTGGATGCCAGGGGTCGTTCGGGGGGTCCGGCTACTGGGTGGCATAAAAAGAATTGTAACTTGGAAAGTGTTTGGGGGTTTTCTTCAGGAATTGGTCTGTCGATTTTCTCTTCTACACTGGGGCATAGTGCGTCAATTATCAATGTGTATGGGCCTTACCAAGATAGAAAATGATTCTGAAATTATTTAGTAGAATGCTCGTGGTTCAGTGGTAAGTATCTTATTATTGGAGGAGATCTTAACTTCTCTTTAGGGGCCTCAAAGGTTTGGGGTCATCAAATTGCCCCAAACTCCTTAACCAAGTTCTTTCTTGATTTTTTGGACCAAACAGGGTTGGTGGACGTTGAACCACAAAAATTGACCCCTAATTGGTGTAATAGAAGGATTGGGGATGACAGGGTGGCTAAGCATATGGACATATTTTTATTAGCAGAAGAGTTCTTGGATTCTTTTGAATTGGTTAGACAGTGGGTTGATTATGGTGGGGAATCTGTCCATTTTTCGATTATGCGAGAGATAAGGGATAGAAGAAGGAGGGTTTTGATCCCTTTTGAATTCTTTGAGGGATGGATCTCAGTCCCCTCTTATCAAGAATTAGTGAGGGGTTTTTGGTATTCAATCACTGATGGGAATCGGGTGCCTGTGACGGTCTAGTTTGTGGGGAACCTCAAAAGGTTGAAACAAGTGACCATGAGCTGGGCTAGGGAGAAAAAGCTCAAGGATGATCAGGATTTGAGAGACATCGAAACAACATTGTCGAAGATCCAAGTAGGGGCAGGGCAGGGGTTTACTAGTCTTGATGCCAAAGAATTACTTTGTGGTTTGGAGAAAAGACGTAGGGTTTTACTGGAGGAAAATGAAGCTATGTGGAGACTAAAGAGTCGTGCAATTTGGCTCTCTTGTGGTGATGAGAACACTAAGTTTTTTAAAGAATTTTCCAAAGGTAGGAAAATGGATAATACTATTTGGGGTCTAAGGGATAGGGGTGGGGAGGTGGTTTCTTCTTTTGAAGGCTTGGCCAAGTTGGGTACTGAACATTTCAGTGATTTATTTAAAGTGGAGGAGGGTTCTTCTATTGCATAAATTGTACAGGTGGCTTGGTTATTCCCTAGGTTTGTAGAGGAGGAATAAAATGGGTCTTTAATGGAAACAGTAACTGAAAAATAATTACTGGAAGTTCTTCACTCTTTTCAAAAAGGGAAAAATCTTGGGCCTAATGGATGGCCTATTGAATTTTACTTGGGTTTTTTTATCTAATTGGACCTGATGTTTTGAAAGTGGTCGAAGAATTAAGGGTGAATGGTTACATCCATAATCCTATAAACTCTACCTTCATTGCTCTGATCCCAAAGACAGATAATCCATCCTCTTTTGAATATTTTTGGCCTATTTCGTTATGTAATTGTTCGTACAAGATTATCTCAAAGGTAATCAGTAGAAGTGTTATCACTGAAATTTCGTCCGCACAGGGCGGCAAGAACTCAACATCATCAACACAGAAAAACAATCATCCATGGCACAAGGATTAACTCCACAGCACATCAAAAGGGCCAAAACTATACAAAGTTGGCTAAAAAGATTAAAAAGCGCATCGCGCCCATGGTAAACTAGCGCATGCGCGCATTATATTCGTACATAGGGCGCATATG
>JASDQU010103403.1:237917-252864 GCA_032191745.1 Picea mariana | reverse complement strand
TTAAAAAATCATAATTAACTAAGGGATTAAGACCCTTCTAATGCATTAAATATCCTTCATCACACATTGTTCAGTATGGCAACTTGTTTTTTCTAGCACATTCGATTTGTTATTAAGAGTCCTCATAACATGGTAGTACTCTAACTTTTCAAATCATGCTTATTATTTCCTTATTATTTGAATGGATATTGTTAGGTTGGTATCACTTTTCCCAAATCTCTTTCTCATGAGTTTACTAATTAACTCAAAATCCCCAATTGCCATTATTCTTGGATTTCTAGATGCATTGATGGATCTCAATTCCACGTAGACGGACATAACTTCTGCTTGATTGTTGGAGCTTATACCAAGCCCCCACACAAATGAATTTCCTTCTATTTCATCAAGATCAAATATTGCCCTCCTCACTCCTACTGCACCTTATTTATTTTAAATTTTTAAATAATAAAAGTTTTTTTATTATTAATTTTTTAATTATAAAAATTTAGCACAATTATGATGATGATGCGGTTAATGTTTACTTAAATTGAATTTGGTTTATAGAACCTTGAGAAAGGTAATGAATTACTGTTTATCTCATTAGATTTTGTTATTATTTTAACAATGTTGATTTTATTCTTTACACTAGTCAGGACAAAGAGATACTTTCAAWTTTCTAGATTAGGGTTGATAACCTCCTTATAGTATTTTAATTTTCTTTTATCCTCTAATTATTTATCACACCACAATTTMTCTTTAAATTTAGATGTAATAATACAGGTCATGATGCCATTATGCTACACCTCCCTCTTTCTCTTTTGCTATGCATTCAAGCTTCCCCTCAGCAAGGATAGGTTTCAACCCATGTGTAATTGTGTTATCTTCCTAGTTTAATGTTTTCATTACAGTCTTATTATCTTAGCTCATTCTAGGCCCATTTTTTTGTTGATCTCTGTAAACAATAGGCAAACTCTTAAACTAGTTTATTTTTTGACCCCTCAAGGTGGCTATAAGCTTAATTTCTAGCCAAGGAGGGTTGGTTTCCTACCATGGAAACCCTGTCATCAATATATTGTTTGCTTGTACATGATCTTCTGTAGTAGGCAATACAATCTTTATTACTTAAAAAAAAATAGTTGTAATATACTTTTAATATTATCATTATTTTGCAAAGTGACCTCTTCCTTTATTTCCCAATGATTTAGCCAAAACTTACCATCTATATGCCAACCACACTTGAGCCACTAGTAGTTTTGACTAGAGTTTAAAGCAATCTTAGGAAGCCTCTTGTCTTCCATGTTGTTTATCATGCTCATGTACATTAGGTACCTATTCATATCCATGCTCTCAAAGGGGAAAATAATTGCTTCTATGAAGAGGATAGCATAAAGTGTGTTTCCATTAACTTTGAGATTATAAGTTATAAAATAATTTTGGATTTTCTTTATCTTTCTCCACAATTCTCTAGAGATGTTGTAGCCCCAAACTTCACAACTATATAAGATAATAGGGGTGCCAAGAGTATTAAAAATAATTTTTTGGTTATCCCATAGCCAAAGGCCCACTGATTTACAATAGTTTTCAAGTCCATAATAAGTTTTCCACCCTCCATTGATCATTTTCTCATTGCTATTGTTCTATTTAAGCTTGCGATGAATATCGATTATGAGATATTTGTATGAAGTCACTTACTCCAAGGTGTTGTTTTCATACATGAAATTAGCATAAGTGATTTTTTGGATTTAACTATCATAACCTTCACTTTAAAAGTGTTCATAATCATACACTATACTATAGCAGAAATCATTGAGAAATTTTAGTTCCATGTCAATATCATAGGGACTCCTCACCATAAGAATATCATTAGCATAAAGAAGATGGATGGTGAATATACCAGCTAGATTCAAGACAATGCAACCCACTTCTTCCAAAGAGCCCGCCAACTTGTGAATTTATATACCAAAAATGGTAGGGGATAGGGAACAACCTTTCTTAAATCCCATATTACAATTATTTTCTTTCAACTAGAACTCAATGTTCCTAAACTTGGAAATAAAATTATTGTACAACCATATCGCAACAACTCTCAAGTCAAAAGGAACTTTTAGCTCTTCTAATCTATTACAAAGGTTAGTCTCGAGCTCTGTGTCAAAATATTTTCTAAAGTCAACGAAACAACGCATGACATTGGTTTTATTATTGCAACGCTCTTCCACAATGATCCTAAGCATAACAGGGTGGTCCACAATTGAATGATAGAACCTAAATTTGTCCTAGCCTTTAGCTCTTCTTTTGTGGAATTCTAGGCATACAATGATCTTATTTTCCAAAATAATTCCATATAACTTGGCCAAAAGGGGGGTAATCATAATGGTCCTATAATAAGAGGGATTGTTTATGTCCGCACTTTTAAAAATAGGTACAATTAGGCTTTGAGTCCAGGGTTTAGGGAATCCTATTTGACTACTAAATTGAAGAGATTGTGGATGTGAGGAATGCGGATAGACCCTCCAATTTTTAATATTTTTTCTTGGTAGCCTTCAATGTCCTTAGTGTTATCACACTAATTAGAAAAGAATACGACAATAAAGTATTTATCCAAGGTTGGTAGACTTATGAGGCACATTCACTGTCTGTAAGGGTACTAGTATTAAAATCAATTTTAATTCTATGAAGAAAGCTTTCAATCAATGCTATAAGACACTTTTGTAAACTAACTTTCTAAAAGAAAACCAATTATTCAAATATTCATGGATTCTATGGTGGAAAATTAGGTTACAAAAGGGAAATTATTTCAAAAGAATCAAAACATCTTTGTAACAAGACTCAATTTGACCATGAACTTAAAAGAATATGTATGCATTTAAGAAAGAAAAACAAAATATTCAACATTGCTAAATTCCTTCAATTTAACTATCACAATATTCTTGGTTGGAAATCAGGTTGTAGAGTGAATTTGCCTCTACAAGTGATGAGCTATAGCCGTCACACTTTCAATGGTGGAAATGTTGATTGTAAAGTGTAAGGTTCTTCACAATAATATTATGATAACTATGAAGTTTAAATAACCCAACAAGAGATGGCTCCCTGCAATAATACTTTGTTCAATTGTAAAGTAATGTTTGTAAGGAATGCTTAAAACCACATGTGCATTAATGAATTCTAATGATAAAATCCTATTCTAGATTTCAATCTAACCAATCAAATGACCACTTGTAATTTCCTACTGGTTGGAAAATAGGCTCTGGTGTTTCCTCAAGCCTCAATGGTCTGAGGAAATTTGTAGCAGTATTTTGAGAAACCCCTTCTTAAGTTGTCAATGAAGGATAAGATTGATTTCTGGTTCTTATAAAAACAAGATAAAAGCAAATATTAAATGAAATTCAACCAATATAGCATTAGCATAAATATGATCTAGAAAGGAAATGATAAAAGAAAATACTATAAAATAAAAATAAAAATAAAAAATGCAAAATAGAAACTCACACACTATGCACATTACTACCACATGAACCAAACATGGGGCCCCTCCAATATTGGCTTATGTACAGATGATGAATACTAAATAAAGGAAAACAAAATCCTTGTACTAAGCATAAAATCAGTTACACAATGCATTCATAAGTTTTCCAATTCAACTCCTTTAAATCCTCATAGTTTAACATATTTAAACATAATGAAATGTAACTAATGGACCTAAGAACCATCTTTGGAGTAATGACAAATATGTTAGGATATTTAAACACTTAGGAGTTAGTTAATATCTACTTGGCCTATTGTGTCGTTAGGTAAAAGTGTGTTTTCTAGTGTGTTTATTTAATATGCATTAGTATGCATTTGTAGTTAGGAAATCCGACGGTCACGATATGTTCCCAACATAGAGTGATCTGATGGTTCATACTCTCCTCAATCTTAACGGCCATTGATACGTGGCTTAACACCCAATTGGTCCATGATCTCTATTTAAATAGCATGGAGGGTCATTTTTCGATGATCGATTGTGAGAAACACTCTTGTAAAATCTCTCTGTAATCTTTTTCTTTGCATTAATAAATTGCTCCAAGTGGCCGCGTTGGTTGGGGCCGTGGATGTTTCCTCGTAGGGGTTTTACCACGTGAAAACATCGGTGTGTTGATCTTTGATCTGCTTATGTGATTGGTTACTGAAGGTGTTCATCCTCTGTTGGAATACATGTGTTGTCGAACATGGTATCAGAGCCTGTTTGAAGACTTGCTCCTATTGTAGATTGAGATCGTGAAGCCGAGTTGCCTCATATCCATTTTCTATCATTTTCATACATTTTTGGGTTGATAGAACTGTTCCATTGCATCTGGAGCACTTGTTTTAGTCAGGAATACTTTTTGTTTCACTCGAAAAGGTTTCGGTTTGCCCAAGATATGGCCATTATACTCAGATTCGGAGGTATAAAGCTTGAATACGCATTTTTTTAAAATTTTGCAGAGTAGTATTTTGTTTTTATTTTGGTTTTGTTTTATTTATTTCCAGGTTGCTACTCTTTTAGATCTGTGTATTCTCTTTGCCCCACGCCTTGTGCGATCTCGGAAAATTAGAAACAGATAAGAAAAGGTGCATCTTTTGGGTAAGCTAACCGATATCTAACCCTTGTTGTCATTGAGAAGCGAAATTTGTTTCTTGTGTGAAAAGAGTTTTTTTTTAGCACGCTCTCCAAGGCCGTCTTCCACAACAACAACACCTCCAATCCTCCTTCTAAACATTACAATATGTTTTTCTAGATCATTTAGTTAAAAGTTGCCTTATTAAGTAAGAGGTCTTGAGTTCAAGTCTCTCTTTTATTACTTTTTTTGAAAAAGTTCATGCTAAAATTGTAAAGTATATTTCACTTCAAGTATGAAAGTGAATCACTATAAGTAGCTTTAATATTTTATTTTAGAGTTATTTATTTTGCATGCATCTTTTCTGTTATAAAGTAACTTCATTGTAAAATTGATCCCCACTTCTCTTTATAAAAGTGGGTTACTTCATAAAGCAACTTACACAATCACGTGGTCATTTGGTTACCGGTTGTGCCTTTTTTTAAAAGGGCATAACTTTAACATTGGAAGTCCGTTTTCAGTGCCATTTTTTTTAAACCGCATAACTTTTCGATCTATTTCCATCTAGATCATCAGTTTCAGTTTTTAAATCCACATTATCTGCATATTTAATATGGATTCTACAAGTATTGTCTTGCTTACCAACAACAACTACTTCCAATGGAAATCTCATATGGAAGATTTATTAAGAAGTAAAGGCTTGTACCGGATTACCTTGGGAAAGGAAAAAACACCCATTGATGTTGATAAGAAAGCCAAGTGGGATAATAATAATGATGAAGCACATGGACTAATTGGAATGTCCATCTCTCTTGATTTAAAGTACCACCTTCAAGATATTGATGAACCCAAAGAAGCTTGGAACACGATTGAATCTGTGTTTGGTAAACTCAATATTATTCGAGCACAACAGTTAGAAAATCAAATACTGACCTTGAGTCCAAATGATTTTTCTTACCTTGGAGACTATCTATCTAGGTTCAAAACACTCAGAATTTTATGTGAAGAATGAAAGATAAAGATGGAGGAAGAGCGTTGCATCTATCTTATTCTTTCTAAGCTAAGTAGTGCATATTCTATGTTTGTATCTGTTGGACAACTGAGAGGGGGGGTGAATCAGTTGTTACCAAGATTAAACAATTATGCTCATTTTAAATTCATTACAGAACTCTCAATGATGATCACAATAATGCAGGGAAGTAAGCAATAGAACATTCAGCATCATTCACACATATGAGATACACAGAGACAAATATTTCCTGAGGAAACCCATAAAGGGTAAAAACCTCTTCTTCTTGGTATGATAAGTAATCTTTACATTATGTACATTATGATACATATGATCTCCAACTCACTGTGAGGCTACAACCTCTATTTTGCAAGCTACAACTTGCTGAGAGCACCAACTCTCTGTTTTCTCTAGCACCTACTAGAAGGAAGCACCAACTCCCTAGTTTCTCTAGCATCCACTAGAAGGAATCACCAACTCCCTGGTTTCTCTAGCACCCACTGGAAGGAAGCACCAACTCCCTGGTTNAGAAGGAAGCACCAACTCCCTAGTTTCTCTATCACCCACTAGAAGGAAGCAACAACTCTCTAAGTGTTCCAGCACCAACTTCCAGTCATAAAGGCACCAACCTGTAAAACAAAGAACAACAGTTCTCCCTTGCACCACCCTGCCACCCTGGTTTCTCTGGCTGCAACCAGATGGAAGCTACAACTCCCTATGTTCAAGCACCCACTTGAACCTCTAAGGAAAACAGTCCCCCCTAGCACCTCCCTACCACCCTTAAATATAAATCTTTGCTACTGAAACTTATTATAGTGATATAATGTTCATCAATGGCTTACCAGTCTCATCATTGTTCTACTACACTACCCTGCTTTATCTGCCTCACTATCTTCCTGCACACATGCCTTGCACTTTATGTTTTTCTACCTTTTATGCTCTGTGTGCCATGTCCATTCAATGCACCATTCCTCTTCTGTGTATTTCAACTGCTGCACACTACCTCCTTCTACACGCCTAAATCACTCTCAATAGCACAATCTCTTCTCTGTTCTATGTTTTAATTCTCATTGTGCATCTTCTGCATCCTCTGTTCACAATGCTTCTGCATGCTCTCCCCATGTCGAGTGCTCTGCCTGATCATCATTGCAACTCTTCAGCTTCTCTGGCGGTTAAACCCATGCATCCATCATCATTGGGTGTTATGCCGAGATTCCTTAGCCTCTCCAGTAGTCGAGACTCTTCGTCTTCTCTGTCACAGTCGAGCTCATTCCCTCTATTGTAGTTCCAGGCTCCAACGGTCTTACCTCTGTCAATAGCCTCTATGAACAGTCTTCATGCCACTGGAAGATTCCTTGATACTCTTCATCTTCTTTGGCGATCACCCTGACGTCTCCTCGAGTCCTCTGGAAGAAACCATCAGTTGTTTCTAGCAGTTACACTGTGAACCTCCAAGAAAACACATCACCAACTAAATCGCCAACCGTCCAAGAGTCATGATTTAGTTCTGCTAACTAAATCGTAACTGATCGATTAACTGTGAAGAGCAACAATAGCCTTTCGATCATATTTCCAAGTAACCAACACCATTGGATTACAAGCATAGGGTCTCGCGTTGATTTCTCCATTTCGCAATTTGGCATTTCGGCATTTCGGATTTCCTCTGGTGAAGAGTCTCGACTCCCCAAGTCATGATCTCCGAAATGGAGATTAGCTTTGTGCTATCTCATCCCTTGAGCCTTCGTTGATGTGACCATAGGTTATGACCAGGGGCCAATTCTGAACATGCATTTCGCATTTCACGTTTCAGGGATTCTGTGAAGAGTCATCTCGACTCTTCATGTCCCAAACTCCGAAATGGAGCTTGTCTCTTCGAGCTCTTCTCTACAGCTCTTCGACAATGTGACCATCGGTGGTGACCAAGCACTTATCCATAAATCACTTTCACAATTTTGCATTTCGNTTACAAGCATAGGGTCTCGCGTTGATTTCTCCATTTCGCAATTTGGCATTTCGGCATTTCGGATTTCCTCTGGTGAAGAGTCTCGACTCCCCAAGTCATGATCTCCGAAATGGAGATTAGCTTTGTGCTAGCTCATCCCTTGAGCCTTCGTTGATGTGACCATAGGTTATGACCAGGGGCCAATTCTGAACATGCATTTCGCATTTCACGTTTCAGGGATTCTGTGAAGAGTCATCTCGACTCTTCATGTCCCAAACTCCGAAATGGAGCTTGTCTCTTCGAGCTCTTCTCTACATCTCTTCGACAATGTGACCATCGGCGGTGACCAAGCACTTATCCATAAATCACTTTCACAATTTTGCATTTCGGCATTCCTATGATGAAGTGTCTCGGCACTTGACTTCTCCAACTCCTGATATCCGAAACTCCAAAATGGAGGATCTTTGATTGATGTGCCTATTTAGGGATTTCGGTGTTTCTCCTTTCACAACTTCAGGACTTCTGTGATGAACAGTCTCGAATCTTGACTCCTCCAACTCCTGGTATCCGAAACCTTTGATTTCCTGGTCTGCAAAACTCCGAAATGGAGTCTTTGTTGATGTGCCTGTTTTGGGATTTCGGCATTTTTCATTTCGCAACTTTGGGACTCCTGTGATGAAAAGTCTCGACTCTTGACTCCTCCAACTCCTGGTATTCAAAACCTTTGATTTCCCAGTCTGTGAAACTCTAAAATGGAATCTTTGTTGATGTGCCTGTTTCGGGATTTCGGTGTTTTGCATTTCGCAACTTCGGGACTCCTGTGATGAAGAGTCTCGACTCTTGACTCCTCCAACTCCCGATATCTGAAACTCCAAAATTGATTTTACGCTTCTGATCTTTCCATGCCATCATCGTTGTTGATCTTCCTTTCCTGCTTATTTTCCATTGTTGTCTCCCAACTGTAAACCTGCCAACGTCGCTACTATTCTTTCCTGTAACCATACCTTCGTCGTTGTTGTTCTTGCCATCAATAATTGTAAGCATGCTATCGTTGGTGTTGTTCTTTCCTGTAGACATGCCATCATTGTTGTTTTTCTTGCCATCAATGAAAAGCACGCTCTTCTTGTAAACATGCTAACAGTATCTACCTTTTATGTCATGAGAGAGGCTCTAGGGGAAGAAGATTATGAAAAACTCACTCTTGAGTCCTTTTTTGCTTCTTTGATTCGAGAGGAAGATAAGCTTGTACAATTTGGAGTGATCAACATTGCAGGTCCCTCCAACAAAACCTTAGTTACCCAGCAGAAAGATAAACACAAGTATCCCAAGAAGCAACATCCTCGCTACAACAACAAACAACATAAGGGTCCCAAACCTACTCAAACAACTTCAGCTCCTACAAGTGAAAAAGGAGAAAAATATAAAGTAAGAATACTAATAGACATTGCAACTTTTGTGATAAAGATGGTCATGATGAGTCCAAATGTTTCAAGAAGATGGCATCTTTGGAAGCAGCGATGAAGAAGCACAACATCAGTATTGATTCTACTTCTTCTTCTCACGGACATGCACTTTCTGCTTCTGGTTTCTCCTTCAATTCAAATTCTAATACTACTTCTTCTTCTGATGAGTGGCTTATTGATTCAGGAGCATCTTATCATATGGCTAAGGATAAAGCCATATTTTTTTCTCTAAATGAATGTAACAAAAAGAAAATAATTTTTGGTGATGATAGATCTCATAGTGTTGTAGGATCTGAAACAATTCAAGTAGATAATTGTCATTTCAATGATGTATTATGTGTTCCAAGTCTTTCATGCAACCTTCTATCAGTATATCAAATCACTCATTCAGGTGAAGGTAAAACCGTCGAGTTTTCACCTCACCAAGTTGTAATCAAGGATCTAAAAGATCCTAAGCATGTTCTTGCAACTAGAATTGCTGATGATATTACCAGGTTGTACAAGTTTGACAACTTTGGGTCATCAGTTTTTGTTGCTCATAGCGATGACTTGAGAAAACTTTGGCATGAGCAGTTTGGTCATCTAAACTATCGCTCATTGAAGAAACTATGTAATCAATAGATGGTGATTGGTCTTCCTCTTGATTCATGCAGAGATGGTGTTTGTGCCAGTTGTGTTCTTGACAAACATCATCGGGACAGTTTTGACAAACGTGCCTCTTGGCATGCCTCGGGTCCTTTGCAGCTTGTTCACAGTAATTTGTGTGGTCCGATTTCTTCTCCTTCTTTTTCTAGGTGCAAGTATTTCTTAACTTTCATTGATGACTTTTCCAGACGTACTTGGGTTTACTTCTTAAAACTTAAGAGTGAAGTTTTTGACAAGTTTTTGGCCTACAAGGCCCTTGTAGAAAAGCAATTTGGACATCAAATTCAAAGGTTAAGAACAGATAATGGAGGCAAATATGTGAACAATAATTTTACAAGCTACTGCACTACACAGGGAATCCAAATNGGTGTTGTTGAGAGAAAGAATTGCACATTAAAAGAAATGGCCAATTGTATGATCCAATCTAAGGGATTAAGTCTAAAGTATTGGGCGAAAGCCATCAATTGTGAAAATTACATAGTAAATCGCACTCCCACAAGGCTCTTAAAAATATAACACTAGAAGAATCTTGGACTAAAATTAAACCAGATGTAAGTCACTTCTGTGTATTTGGCAGTATAGTAAGGGCTAACATTCCTGATGAGAAAAGGAAAGCATTGCAGCCTAAAAGTGAGAAGTGTATATTTGTTGGTTATTCTGAAGATGTCAAAGGTTACAAACTTCTTCAATCACATTGTAATGAAATTATTATTAGAAGAGATGTCAAATTTGATGAAAATCTCTTGGCCTGAGAGCCTAATTCGACATTTGTGCCTTCTTTGGCATGCGATCCTAATTCAACGGTTGTGCCTTCTTCAACCTGTGATCCATATTTCGCGTTTGTGCCTTCTTATGATCTGGTTTCTTCTTCAGATGATGATAGTGAGGATGAAAATCCACCTCCGCCTGCTCACCCTCCGCCAGATGAGTCCTTTGAACCTGAAACAGCACTAGCTCCACTGCTTCCTAGATGGGTTCGTTCAACACGAGAAGCAGTTGGTGATCTTGTCAGTGATCCTTCAGATCAGCGTTGGACATGTTCACAGTTCCAGCGAGCCTCTTCTTTTTTGGCTCAAGTTTCAGAAACTCGTGATCTAGAGACATTTGCAAAAGCTTCAGGTCATCCAGATTGGGATACAACAATGAATGAAGAGTATCGTTCTTTAATGGAAAACAATACTTGGGATCTTGTACCTCTTCCAAAAGGAAGAAAACTTGTTAGATGCAAATGGGTCTATAGAACTAAATATGCATCAGATGGAAGTGTTGAAAGACACAAGGCTCGGTTAGTTGCCAAAGGATTTTCCCAAGTTGAAGGAATTGACTATAATGAAACCGTTTCCCCTGTGGAAAAAATGAATTCCATCTGCCTTGTTCTTTCCCTTGCTGCCTCACATAAATGGGAGGTCCATCAGATGGATGTTAAATCTGCCTTCTTGCACGAAGATTTGCAAGAAGAAATATACATGGAACAACCTCCTGGCTATGTCCAGAATGACTCTAGCCTTGTTTTTCGCCTCAAGAAATGTCTTTATGGTCTCAAGCAAGCTCCCCGAGCTTGGTATGCCAAAATGGATAGCTTTATTATTACCACTAGATTATCTAGATGTCATTCTGATCCTAATGTCTATACCAAGAAAGTAGGAAGCCATATCATAATTCCTTTCCTTTATGTTGATGACCTTATCCTTACTGGTAGTGACTCAAAACTTTTAAACCATGTGAAAACCAACCTTAAGAATAAATTTGAAATGACAGACTTAGGATTTTTGCACTATTTCCTTGGCCTCCAAGTTTTGCAAACCAATGAAGGAATTTTTCTTTCCCAGTCTAAGTATGCTTGTGACCTTCTTCATCGCTTTAACAAGGACGATTGTAAACCAACCCCTTCTCCCTTCCAGTCTGGAGTAAATATTTCTGCCACCTGTACTTCTCCTGAATTTGATGCCACTCTGTACCATCAGTTAGTTGGTAGCCTCTTATACTTGACTCATACCCGTCCTGATATTTCCTTTGTTGTTGGTCTTGTTGCCCGATATATGAAAACACCCCATGAAATCCAATGGAAAGCAGCTAAAAGGATACTTTGCTATGTTCGTGGTACAGTTCAGTTCAGGATACATTACAGTTCAGGGGGACTCCTTTATTGGTTGGTTTCATTGATTCAGATTGGGCCAATGACCCTGATGATTAGAAGTCTACTGCGGGTTATGTTTTCAGCCTTGGTTCAGGACTTGTCACTTGGGCCTATAAGAAACAACAAACTATTGCACTTTCTTCAGTAGAAGCAGAGTACCGAGCAGCAGTAAATGCAAGTTAGGAATCCCTGTGGCTTCGACAAATCCTTTCAGAGTTTGGATTCCAACACTAGCATCCCACCAGCCTTTGGTGTGACAATCAGAGTGCCATCAACCTTGCCAAAGACCGATTTCAACATCAACTTAGCAAACACATCAAGCTACACATGCACTTCATCAGAAAGCTCATTCATGATCAAGTTATTGAAGTGCTCTTTTGCCCTATAGAAGATCAAGTTGCAGACATTTTCACAAAGTCTCTTATAGAAGTGAAGTTTTCCAAACTTTGATCTATGTTAGGAGTTCAGGAAGTTGTCATTAAGGGGGGATAGGCTCTAATGCCTCCTTCCTTCTCCTATTCTGTCAGTATTGTAAATCCTTCAATCCTATCCCAAGTTGTTCTTAAGGGGGGATGTTAGGATATTTAGACACTTAGGAGTTAGTTCAGATCTACTTGGTCTATTATGTCATTAGGTAAAAGTGTGTTTTCTAGTGTGTTTCTTTAGTATGCATTAGTATGCATTTGTAGTTAGGAAATCCGACAGTCACGATATGTTCCCGACATAGAGTGATCTGACAGTTCATACTCTCCTCGATCTTAACAGCCATTGATATGTGGCTTAACACCCGCTTGGTCCATGATCTCTATTTAAAGAGAATGGAGGGTTATTTGTCGATGATCGATTGTGATAAACTCTCTTGTAAAATCTCTTTGTAATCTTTTTCTTTGCATTAATAAACTGCTCCAAGTGGTCGCGTTGGCTGGGGTCGTGGGTGTTTCCCCGTAGGGATTTTAGCACATGAAAACATCGATGTGTTGATCTTTGATCTGGTTATGTGAGTGGTTACTGAAGGTGTTTGTCCTCTGTTGGAATACCTGTATTGTCGAACAAAATATTAACAGCCTCCTCTCTATGATGATTCGAGCTCAAGGTGAGTGAACTCCTCCATAAATCATGAGAAAATAGGATTCTTGTACATGCTACTGTAATTTTCCTTGTTGAGAGTGTGTGTTGACCACTTGTTCACCAACATGATTTTGATTTATTTTTTTACGCATCAAGAGGACACAATTCATGGTGTGAAGGATAGGAACAAAACGCGTGTGTCCATTTCCTCTTACTTGGCCTACAAATATGCTAACCTCAGAGAAATTACGGTAACATAATTTTCTGGCAAATGACTTAATAAAAACTCAAAAATTCAATATTTTTGCTTGTTAAAGGAAAAATAGAAATAAACTAATAATTAACTCTTAATCCTTTATTAATATTTGACTAAGTGGAAATGGGCACAAAAATGCCAAAATGGAAGGAAAATGAGTGAAAAGGCGGTGTGCATGGTGGTTTTTTTACAGCAAAATATGAACCCAACATCTCCCCCTTACCTAAACTTTTGCATGTCCCTTATAGAAAATCAAAATTTCAAAATTGCCTTTAGTTTTGGTTTCAAAGTTCTCCTGATGTCTTTCTTAGCTTGTGTCTTCTTAATGAATTCCCTATCTCTTGAACCTTTCCTTGAGTGATTGTTGCATGTTCTTCCTTGAGCTTCTTCAATTCTTATTTTAGTTGGTCATTCTCTTTGACAATAATAACAGTGTTCTTTTTTAGTATCTCATTTTCATCTTTGATGTAGGAATCTATAATTTCCAATCTCTTTATTTCAGCCTTGAATTTCTTCACCTCTTTCTTCTTTTTTTTCAATTTTTATTTTGTCATCCAGGTAGAGAGTGGTGTTTGACCCTCTAAATTTACTGCTTGCAATGTTCCTTTGACATTGTCCATATTGGAAGGTACTTTTTTGGTTGATGATGGCTTTCCTTCTTCATTCTCCAAGATTTCTACATATTCATAGCCCTCTTGTTGACTTTGATCAAGTTCAGGGGTAGGTTTTCTTTGGAACCTGGTTCTTGGATTCTTTGCAATATTGTCATATCCTGGCTATCTTTGTTCCCTTTTTCTTTGTCCTTCTCAAGTTCCCTTTTCATAGCTCTTGTCATCTTTAATGGCATTGTGGATTATTTTCTGTCTTTACTTGCTTTCTTTTTCTTTATCTTTTTTTATATTTCCTTGGTTGATAAAAAATCTCTCGTTGCCCAACTATTTCTTGAGAGAGATTTCTTAATGCATGTTCTAAGGTATCTTCAGTGTCTTTGTCATCATCTTCAAAACCATTGTTTGCCAAAAATTCTGACCATCCTATGCCTTGCTTTGAAAGATCATGTTTCACGACCAATTTAATGAGGCCATGATGATAAAGGGACCTCTCAACATTCTTGCTTTGTCTTTGAATTGACTTAGACATTTTAGTAAGGTTCTTCAACAAATAGTATGGAATATTTAATGGCTTATCATTCTTTAAGTGCATTAGTAACCTGATGTGATAGAGAAATATTAAGCTAATTCTATATTCACATGTGACAAACTTATTAATAATAAATTCCAAATCCTTCCAAGGATCTTTGAGCTAGATTCTAGAAACTCCAAAAGTCAAATTCAACCTCCTCCCATTCCTCAACATGTATGGAATTCAAGCATTTACTTTGATAGACTTATTCTTAAACCATTTCTCTCTTGTTTTTGGTAACATAATGATTTCATACAATAAATTCTTAGATATTGTAATGTCCCGCTCCACTGAGCATACTAATATTGACTTATTCTTTGAGGAGACTTGCCTGCAAGTGATCCAGGTATGGAACAATGTGATTTCATTCATATTATGGGTTATATATGATGATGTTGAGGTGTTATAGCTGCTTGATTTTATTGATGTATATATGTGTGTGTTGACATGTGATTTTGACAAGTCGTCTTGAGTGTGCAGGACACATGATAGGTTATGGATGCCGATGGCATCAAAGGGATTACTTGGACTCCAGATTGAGTCAAGGAGTGGATTGTATTGTTTGAGTATTTCATTATTATGCACATATGATGTATGATGTATTTTAGTATGATATATATATATGTGTGTGTGTGTGTGTGTGTGTGTGTGTGTGTGTGTGTGTGTGTGTGTGTGTGTGTGTGTGTGTGTGT
>JASDQU010103403.1:216529-237877 GCA_032191745.1 Picea mariana | reverse complement strand
GAGAGGGGTGGAAACATCCTTGTCACAACCTACTAGTACTCCCGTCGTGTCTAGAACTATAGGTTAACGATTACCTTGTTGGGTGGTCCATGATGTCGTGAGGGTAGACCGAGACAGTCACTCACGTAAATTTCTAAAGGGCACACAATAAGGGAGAATCATTATTCCTTAGAAGCCCTTAGTCTCTCAAAAGGTCGGCCAAATGGAGTTTTGACTCCAATGGGTTGGACAAACTTCCAAAAAACAAGTCAATGCGAGTGGCACCCTTGGAGCATGAGATTCATCTTGAAGGGCACATTGCACAATTGAAACCTGCGTCAATAAACATAGGTGGCCTATAAAACACTGGAATGATTAGACCTTGTTGGATCAAAATAGTTAATTAAATAATAGATTATTACTTATTAAGTCCAACCATAAGTCTAAATTTTAAATAAGGAGATTAATTGAATTGTGACATGAGTAAAGATTTGAAGGAAATCAAATGTTAGGAAATAGTAAGTAAGGACCTAAAGAATTGATAAAATGCACAAGTGTGCATGAAATTATTAAAAAGAAATCCTTATTTAGAAATAATTACAACTTGATAGAATGGGTTGTGCATAAAATATAATTTGAGTCAACCAACCCTAGCCTAACTAAGAAGACTCCTAATCCAACTCTAACTAAAAACTAGTTAGGAGACACCCATTAATTAAGGGGATTGGGGAACCAAGAGACAAATAAGAGGGAAATTAGGAACACATGGGGAAATGTGAGGAAAAGGGGTTTTTAAATAATAATAAAAGAGAAATTATTGAGCAACTTGGGGAGAATGTGACACTTGTACTGGGTGAATAATCCTTTAAATGAATTATGAAAATTAAATGAATTATGCATGAGGGACAGATGTCCATGAGAGAGAATTTTATAAAGATATTGACACAGAATGGAAGTGGATGGAAATTTTGGGAGACACTATTATGCTGTTGAATTTTTTATTGATTGTGTTTTTAATTGTGAGAGTTGGGACTCCATGCAGGTGAAAAGAGTGGAATCTCTTCCTTGCGAGGCAAGCCTGGAAGCTATTTTGTTCTGGTTTTTGTGTGCTTGGTCCCTTTGTGGCTCGAGGGGCTAAGGGGGAAAAATAGTATCCCTAGCGTTGGTTGGGAGGTACCAGTGAAGTTTCTGTGATTATCAAGTGGAGGGAAGGGAGGAGCACAAGGTGCGGAAGGACATCTTCAACACACAGGTTTCATTGATTTCTGGTATTTATAAGCAGAATTATTTATATTACGAGAGTATCAATACAGTAGAGGGATAGAGTCACTGTAGAATCATTGGAAGCTATAAAAGTTAAGTGTTACATTTGCTGACAAATGAATAATAGCTACAATTTTATATTTTAAAAGTTCATTGTAAATTTCAGACATTTTCAGAACTCTGTATATCGGTTTGATCCTCCTTGTTTAGTGAAAAAATTATATTTCGTATAGCTTATGTTTAAGTATGTATTTTCATCCTTACCTGAAATATGTTTGATCAGAGTTTTAAGGGGATTGTGTAGGACCTTATAAATGTATTACTCATTGGTCATTGAGGTTTAGTGTTGATTTGTATCGTAAGTCCTTGTTTAATTTCATTTAAAATCCAAATCAATTGTATTGATGGGTTCATTGTTGAGAGGCGTACTGGATCCGAACTTGTACCATAAATTCTTGTTTAATTTTATGACATTTCATTTCTTTCAAATGGTGAATTCTCAATGGTTTGTTTAACCTGAATTTTTGTGTTCCTATGATATAAATCTTTGATTAACCTAAGTTATTAGTAACGAGGAATCCATGTGCTAGTATCTTAAATTCAAACTTCGGGATATCAGGATGTCTGGGAGAAGGTCTCTGGACTTATAAATTTTACTTACTTCTTTCCTAGGCATTACCCCTTTTTCCTAAACCAAGTTATGCATGTGACCAAGAGCCAAAACCTAGCGCTAGTCAAAAAGGGTGTTATTTGGGACTTTGAAACTCTGACACTCCGAAGGTTCCTTAAACTCATCACTCCTTTCTCCCTAAGTGTTAACCGACCAGAGGTTCTCATTGAACCATTCGAGAAATGGGCTTTGGACTTCATAGGACCCATTAATCCTATGTCACGTGGAAAAAATACATCTTATTATGTATTTATTATGTTACCAAGTGGGTCGAGGTGAAAGATTTGACAAGAGAAACTGAGCAAGTTATAGTCAATTTCTTGTTTGAAGATATTTTTTTCAGATTTGGGGTTCCAAGAGAAATAGTCATATACCAGGGAGCACAATTCACTTCAAGACTTGTAAGAGGAATCATTTAGAAATACAAAATCAAGCATCAAAAGTCTCCCCCTTACCATCCACAGGTTGATGGATAAGTGGAGTCCACAAATAAAGTTTTAGAAGCAATCGTGACCAAGACAGTCTGACTTCATCGGAAGGATTGGAAAAAGAAGCTTTATGAATCCTTGTAGGCCTACTGGATAACATGAAAGAACACCACTAGCTTTACTTCCTATGAACTAGTGTATGGTAAGAAAGTCCTCCTTCCTATTGAATTTCAAAGTTAAAATTTTAGTATGGCAGCAGAACTAGGAATGGACTTGACCGAGGCTCAAAAACAAAGGATTTTGCAATTGAATGAGTTAGATGAAATCAGACAGGATTCCTTACAACAAACTACTTTAGTTCAACAACCAAGGACAAGGTGGCATGATAAGTTCATCAAGAAAAAGAAATTTACAGTTGGTGACTGGGCCTTACTTGTTTATTCTAAGTTTAAAGATTTCAAGGGAAATTTCAGTACTCACTGGCTAGGTCCTTATGAGATCCAAGATTTTTTTCATAATGGGTCTGTAAGGATGAGGACAATTGATGATGATGGAGTTTCATTTGTGGTCAATGGCCACAAGCTGAAACTCTACAACAAACCAACCAATCGGAATGCATTTGTTTCTCTTATATCTCAGCAAGATAAAATGGAAGTTGTAAAACAAGGAAGTGTTACTTCCATTCCTCTTCCATCTTTAAATTCATTACTTTCTACAAAATAAACTGAATTTAGTGGCAGAAACTAGGTTTCTGGCACCACTAAACTCAAATTTCTACTTACGAAATTGGCAGGCATAAATATATAATAATAATAATAATAATAATAAATAAATAAAATAAAATGGGTCTAGTGGCGAAAACTAGGTTTCTGGCACCACTAGACTTGAATTGTTGTTTGAAAACCAGGTGACTGGCGGGCAACAATTCACATTCAATTACTTTTTCAATAATTATATGATCTGCTTAGATCTTGTAACAGTCTAGAATCTTTGAAAAACATCAAGAGATCATATATTAGATTTTAGAGACTATTTCAAAAGTTTTATTATCAACAACATGGACTTTTATGTTCTTAGAAAAGTTCAGTTCTTCAAATGTTAAATTCCTACAAGAAAAATGACGAGAAATTTATTTTATTTTGGGTCAACAATCAAGTTATTTTTACAAATTTCTGACTCAAACCAACATAAAGATTGATCAACATAATAGTTGAATGAAGACATTACAACATAAATCCAAATAGCAGGCATTCAACATGCATATATCCAAGGAATAGACATTCAAGAAGCAAGTATTCAAAACAACCAAGCAACATACAAACAATTTGCAGCCATCAGAGAAACATTCCAGCTGCAAACTCATAAGCATAAGCATATGATACACAAAGGTTGATATTTTTGATTTGTTGTTTAGAAAATGGAATAAATTAAAAATTAATTTTAAATCCTTTATAGTATTTTCTTTCACTGCACCATCCATAATTTTTCACCTCGTCCATACGATATCTCACTCATTATTTCTATCATAAGCTAATTCTATCATACCTATCCATATACTACCATCCTTTTGTTCCCATATCCTATCATATACCAATTCTTTTACGTATATTCCCATATGTTCAAAATTCAAAATTCCTACCTTATAATGCACCGATTTAAAAAAAAAAAACATTTTATAACCCAACGACTATATGACTCTACATTCTTCCCTTTACAAGAACAAAACAAATTCAGTAATAAAACAATTCCATCTCATTTGCATCATGTATTGAAAACATTTAGAAGGGGTTTCAAAGAAATATTGTTGGAGGTATTGAGGAACAAAAATTCGAAGACAATACCATGAAGTAAGCTACAAATTGAGTCACTAATTTGAAAAGAGGATGACATAATTTGAGTTTGGAAGTAACAATTACAAATATAGAGGTTATTCTTCCACAGACATATGATATAAAATCGACAAGGACGCACAAAAACCAAAGATTAAAGGCACAATTAAGTAGAGAACATAGGTAATTTCATATCAACAATACATTTTTTAAAGTTTTGAAGCATAAAATTAGTATTTCGGGTCTGTAAAGAAAGTTTTAGAGAGAGTAGGGTTTCCAAAATTTGAAGAAATATAACCAGCAAGATCAAGAATTGAGTAGACTCAAGCAAAATTTCTCATGAACTAGAGGTAATTATGGCAAACTAAAGTCTCTGTGTTTAAATTCTAGAAAATATAAAAAGACAAGTATTTTAAATGGTTGTGGGATTTGAACCACATGAAGTTACCTTGGTAGTATTTCATGAAGAATGTGAATAAATCTTAAGGAGGGCAGGTTGGCTTGATTTCTTTGGAAAATTTGAAGGGCATAATCTATAAGTGACCAGGGCATTTTCCCACAGTTTTGATGGAGAATGTGCCCAAGTAGGAAACCTCACACTGCATATATATGTAACAACCCCTCTGTTACATCATATAAGTACTTGAGAAATAGTATGAGGAATTTTTTTTTGAAACATTAATAAACCATCATTAGAACAAGAGAGACATTTGTAACATACATTAGTAATACACATTCTATTTCTTTCATTCCATTACACAACTAGATTTGGATACTCCTTAAAGCATAAAGGATCTGTCACTTCACATAAGATGACATAAAAACCTACCACCCAACCTATCCTACAAGGTTAGGACTTCCAAGACACATAATCAACACTTAAGTCTATGATTCATCCGATTGATATTAACCATTTAAGGTCTCAATATTGGCAATTGTTCTGAGGAACAAGGAAGTATCTAATTCCCATATTTTCAATTCATTTCAAAATTCAATATAAATTCCAGCATTCTTAACCACCTTTCAACAAACACAAAAAATCCGGTAACAGATCACTTCATCATAACATCAATACATACTATTCAATAATTCATAACCTCCCTCATTAAAGGACAGAAAGTAATTTCAGTAAAATCAAGGCAATAACCTTACAGTAAAACAGAGTCCCTTAAATCGACAATCTATCATTATGACAATTTCAAATTACTTATGTTTACCTGGAAAAGGTGTGACCACCCCACATCGGTCAACCAAGTAGTTAGATATTTGATCTGTACCACAAGTTAAAAGGGGAGAGGAACATCGGAGAAAATCTCTCAGCACAAGGTAGAAACTATAAGCCTGCTCTGTTCTTTTATGAACTAGTTGATATTGTGAAGAAAATAAACCTGTGACCGAAAGAAGGCATGATCTAAGAACAGGTTAAACATTCGGTAAGAAGCCTGAAGCTTCTCTTCTAGTAACACAGTGCAACACCTCCAGAGTCAATTCCAGAAGTGCATAGATGGCTCCTTGAAGGCCCAAGGTTCAAAATATACAACACCCTAAGTGCACAAAGACCCTCTCAACTCAAGCAGAGATCAAAACTTTCAGAACTACAAGCTCAAGAGAGATAGTGCAGACATGCGCATGGGAGGCTCAAAGTACACACTCAACAATTAGAATCCAAAGCTCATGAGGGATGCGCTATTGAGCATTGGAGTTCCTTTCAAGGCAAGGCTCTAGAGGGACAGGGTGCATAGGTTTCTAGGGAGGATTCAAGACCATTTAACGAGGAGAAAGCTACAGTAGTCGTTAGATCTGGGAGTTGCAAAGGAGAACCTTTGGATCAATATATGATTAAGTCACGACTATCAGATATCAATAAGGGCATATCAACTATGGGGAGACATTGCGGAATCAAAGGGTCGAGTTAACGATTGCGCTAGTTTTGATTCCACAATCCACACAACTGTTGATATGTTTGTAGGTGACGATCGACTCCAAAATGAGGAAAGATGAGTGAGTGAAGGAAATGGATGGAGTGCAGACTCCATGAGAGAGGATGAAAATTGAATCAAAATGGGTGAATGAATGCGTGAGGCGACCAACAACAACACCATAATGGGGACGAGAATGAGAGTATTTTCCAATGGGAGAATGAACCCATTCCATAGACCAGGGATGGGTTTTTGTAATTCATGGGGGTCAAGAACCTCTTGGCCTTCCCCCAAGAGCTCACGTAACTGATTCCCCCCCATTACAAAAAATGGGTAATATAAAATAAATAATCACATAGCCCCTCAAGCCCCCTCTCTTGTGGAATCATAGCCCCCTATAAATCTAGTCCTTGTCTATTTAGCAATCAACGATGTATTTATTATTAATAATGATCAAAACATTACATTTATTAGTGATCTGGATTATTTTCGGCACGAAATGAGATTGGAGATGTAATAAAGAAATGCACAAAGATATCGCAGATATTCAATAATATAACAGAAATATATCAGAGATGCAACCATAAACAAAAATATACAGTAATACACGATTTCTATTAATGAAATAAATGTATAGAGACTGTAAAAATACAGAGTGAAAGACTCGCTAGAATGGTGGCGCTTATCTCTAAGAAGAGATGTGACGGCTACTCGCATTCGCAAGAACATGATTACAATGAGGCTCTGAAGGCCTTTTATAAGCAGGAATTCCAAAAACCCTAGACATCCAAAAACCTAACCCTAGGAGATGAAGTGCCAAAAGTCATGTGGGCCCCGTTTGGGTAAGTGAGTACATCAACTTCTCAGAGTCGTAACTTTTACATACGATCTCCGTTTTAGGCATGTGATAGCTTGTTGGAAAGGTATCGTTTAATTTTGGGGGATCAATCATGTCTTCGACTATCATTGAGAACCTCGATATTGAAAAACCTTCATTTGGGCTCTCAAAATGGCCCCAGAAGTTAAAACCTGCTAAAAATAGTAAATTGCCAAAATTGCCAGAAAACTATTTTGAGCTAGTTGGAAAAGGTGGGTGGCCATAGATATCCACTTGGATCAATCCTCCCTCCTTAGGAAGAAATGCTCTCCATTGTGCTGATTTCCTGGGGGAGAGGGAAAAGCATTTGTTGAATCTGCATCTTGGTGAGCTGCTTGTATTGTTGGAGACGTCGTGCTGCTTAGTTTGTGGAAGTTTGTCATGAACCTGTTGAAGTTGAGGTTGTTCAATAAGTCGAGCTACATGAGAGGTAGGTGTGCAGAAGGAATATTTGTGCTTTGCTACAACCTTGTCGACCTACTTCTGTTGGATAGAAGGTGCAGGGGGCGAGGTTGTAGTGGTTGCAGTGTCCTTTTGTTCCCCTTTTAATAATTTTTTGGGCACTATGGCCTCTCAGCAATGTAACAATACATTGTTTAATATGGGAGCTCAAAACCTAGGATGTTACAACTACCAACTTAATCTTTTTAGAAAAATGAAAAATCCCAGACAAAGATGAATGTATGTTAAAGAATACATAGAATAATTTTACAATCTAAACATTAGAGCTAGTCATGTAGAAGAGGATGCAAAGAAAGTAGCAAGATATATTAAACACACACATACTACTTTATGCAAAGCAAGGGACATCATGACATATGCTCCAATTCCCTCAAAGGGGAGATTCTATTAATCAAACCATTATTGTGTGTTACAATCTAGGTGTATATATGGTCCCTTATATAATGATAGGTGACCATAACATTGATGAAATAATAGATAAATAATTCAAACCATTTCCATAAATATCTCCACAATATCTCCATGAATCTATCAACATATTTCTATGAATCTCTCAACATATCTCCATCCCTAACTCTTATAATTTCTCCTCATATTTCACTCTCACATAGACTTCTAGAATTAGTCTACATCATTACAATTCCAACATATTATTTAGACATTATTCATGATTACAAGTAATAATTATTCCTTCATACTTCCCCTTTAACAAATACTTGTAATCCATTTATTTCTCTTCTTCACTTGGTCCATCTTCATCTTCATTATTCTTCTTATACATGTAAACATAAACAAGTTGTGAAAACCTACATGCTCACAAACATAAACATTGTTGAAGTCCATATAAAAAGATTACCATTCACTAGAGTACATGGGTCGCCAACTGTTGTATTCATTTGTTCTCTAGGAAAAAATTTCTCATACATTATTCATCAACCATAAATCTTCACTCCCCTTGCATCATCATCAATGCTCTTGCATCAATATGGGATAGTAATTTTTGTATAAAACATATTTATTTTGTAAAAACAATTTCAAAATGTAGAGAATAAATGCGCGCACACACACACATAAATGAGTTACAATCTAGTGGGGGCCTAGCTCAAGGGAAACTAGAACCCCCATCAATTTTTCAGCATCAAGTTTGTCCATACTATCTATAGTAGATGTTCTATATACTAATTTCCAAAAACAGATCGTTAATAGAGCTAACTTGCTATAATTGTTCATGCTACCAGACAAAATAAAAATAAAAAAAACTAGACATCAATCGATGGGATGTTGAGAATTATCCTCGACAGGCACACTCACGAACACATTGATCTCCCTTTCTTCATCATGTGCAGCTTCTAAAGGTTGTGGGTCTTCATCCAAAGCTATATGATTATCTTGACTTCTCTCGAAGCCCAAAGAAATCTCCTCCTACTTCTAGTTTTCAATGTTTTTTGTGGCTTGTGAGACTAATATCACAATCCCAAATACAAATTTTCACACAACCTCAAACTTTCCATTGAAAATCCATGTCTCATTGTTCGTCCTTTTTATTTTCCAGAGCTTGGTAAATTAAGGCTTTGAAATCCCAATATATTTCAACCATCCTGAAGAATTTGGTTTCACGAGTGTACGGAAATACTTAGTCTTTAACCCTCTCCTTTATTTCCTCTAGGACCTAAGTATATCTGAGTTTTTTTTATTTTCCCCTAACAACATTCTCCATCTCCTCAATTTATTGTTCTGCCATTACTGATCATTTCTCGTTGTAACATCTCTTTGCCTCCCAATCTTCTCTTTCTACATTGGAGGCATGAATTGGGTTCCTTGAGGTTCAGACCTAACAAGAATCAGCCCTGAGTTTTATTTTTCTCCCACTCCCAACCCTACCTACACTACGATTTATCCTAACAGAGGAAGAAAAAACCATGGTAGGGACTAGAGATCCATTGTAAGGACATCGCTACCAGAATTGGGATAAAACAAATGATAGGGAGTCGACTGGAAATGACATAGAAGCAATTTATTCTCCCCTCAAACAAGATTGAGAGTTCAACCATCTTACTCAAAATCAACTGTAAGAAGCTCCCCCACACCAAACAAGGCACCTGACCCATAAGAACAAACATAAACACCGAGAAGAAAAGAAAAGGTTACTTGGGGTTAGAAAGGTGACTCTCCTTGTAGCTATCACTAGGCTCATGTCCCACCCCTTGATCCCCCAATTTTCCTCTTGCAAACTCAAGTAGAATAGAGTTGTGAGCAGGTCATACAATAAAATAAGTCTCATTCCCATAAATAAAACTATCATGTTACAATCTTCCCTTCTCCTCGTCTCCATATTATCATCACTGCCTCTATCACCTGTACTCCACCACCTTATGAAGCCTCTCCCAAATAGGTACAAGGTGGTATTCTCACTGTACCATCGCCAAAAATTTTCACCCAAGCGCATCATATTAGCAGTTGATGGGGAGGAGTCTGTACTCCTACCTCCTATCCCTTGCCTCCTCATCGATAACCTCATCTACATTCTATTCTTCATGATGTGCATAACTTTCATTGCATGGTGGAGTGGTGGCCTAGACATAGACATGTGTGGTCGTGGCCCCACCCATTAACACCCCATCTGAGTGGTAGAGAATAAACATACACTAAGTATGATCAATAATACTAATCTTACAATAATCCATATTTAAAAATTTTATGCTAAATTCTCTTAATTATAAATTTACCTGAACACTTTGTAGGATTACAAACAATATCCACATAATTACAACAATATCAAATAACACAATTAAATACAATTACATTATCGAAAGCACCATCCACTCAAGAGCATCCTAATTAGTAATGGTGTTTTTTTGCTCTTGCAACAACTTATATTCAAATTTATGACCATTAAATTATTCTCTAATCATAAAGTAATAATGGTGTTTCCATTTACTTATTCTCTAATGAGAAAGTAATTATGGTGTTGTTTTGGCTCTAGTAAGAGATTATATTCATATTTATGACCATCAACTTATTCTCTAATAAGAAAGTAAGGCATTTATGATGTTTTAAGTTTGATCCCATTAATAATTAATAATGGTGGCATTTTTGTGGATAACTAATGATGAGGTTTATAGTTTCATTATTGTTTGGATTTCCTACTTAAGATGAGAGTGATTATCCAAACTAATTGTTTTTAAGATTCTCATCACTAAATGCCTACTATTCATTATATTATCAAGAAATGAATAAACATTAATGTAATAATATCAAATCTATGTTATAAMAACATTGTACATGGATGGTAATAAGGATACAACACATCATGTTCTTCAATGGGGCGTCAAAAGGTAACCTAGAGGAGGTAGGTGTAGCTAAATCTTGTAAAATTCTAAAGGAAATATAGAGAAGCTTTGCATGGGACCTAGGGACAACCTCATATGATGAAGTAGATGCTTTGGATTTGTATTAAGGATTGAGGATGTTCATGGCCAGAGGAGTGAGTTGAGTCAGAATGATTGGAGACTCCTTGTCACACACCCACTATGCCATAATAAAATTTTTGTTTTTCCTCAAGGGACAGAATCCCCGAAGTCCTTCGGGGGCCTAGCATAGGCTAGTTCTTCCCTGTTCACCTCCCTGTGATCATGGGTTAGGACCATAGGCCAAACAAACCAGGCACCTCTTCGTGTTTCGCGACTTAGCGATACAAGTGAGTCCAATCTTAAAGGTAGAATGGCAAGGGGGCTCCGGAATGAAACCCTGGTCGTAGATCTAGGCGCACAGATTCTGGTCATCCATATCTACCCGCTACGTAACAACAAAGCACTAGCTCCCTTTCTTTAGTCCCTATCTCGATAGGACCACATATGCGCCTAAATGCAAGCGCCTTTCACAACTCGCGACCTCGTGAGTCGTGAGTCAAAGACCCTTGAATTTTCTTCACCAATCGTCGATGCCTAAGATTCTGATATGGCATCGCCCCTCCTTATTACCACTCTCCACGCATGACCACCAGCTAGGGTAAACGCTAGCTTATCTCGCTATTCTCTGCTTCGTGAGTTCAACGGTTGAACTCTCATTCCTTCCTTATGTGATCCTCCGAGACTTGAAATTCAGCGAAGGTTGACCTTCCTTTCTCACTGCTTGCAACTCACCACTTCGCGAGTTGTAGCATCGAATCTTGGCACCTTCCCTTCACGAACCCCCAAGAAGCGATATTTATTTTGCCTCTCGCGTTCTCGCTACTCGCGACTTCGCAGGTCCAAGGGTTGAGCTCTCATGCTCTTATCCCACGAATCCCCAAGACATGAGAAGTCAACAGAGCGTTGACTCCCTTCTCTAGGCGACACATGTCTACCTGTCAATCACGCGGGCCCCACCTTGAAATTCTGCCACATGTTCTCTTGTGCTCGGCTCTCGGCACTTCGCTACTCGTGAAGTTGTAAACGACTCCTTTCAACCTCCGAACCCCCGAATTCCTGATAGGCGATGGGATTCCTGATCCAACGGTCCTCCCATTCTCTGGATCCAATGGATGTCTCCTCTCCTCGCGACTTCACCGCTCGCGACTTGGAGCACCCAACCTTTGGGCTCTTACCTTGCAAACCTCCAAGTTCGCGAAATCCCTTGATCTTTGCCACCTGTCCTCCTTGAATGGACGGTCCTGGTCCTCTCATGACTTCACCACTCACGAGGTCAAGAGACTTCCTCCTTTGACTCCCGATGTCTGAATCCCCAATAGAGAGGATCTCACAACGCGTGTCCTCCTGCAAACGGACTGCTCCAATCCTTTCGCAAATTTGGAACTTCACGACTCCAAGGGTTTGGTCTTCCACCTGCAAACTCACGAATCCCCTATACGCAAAATGGTCAGATCTCTGCCACCTGTCCTCCAACATGGACGGTCCCGATGTCTTCAGGACTTTTGGGGCATAGTCGAGTTCACTCTCCCGCCTAAGTAAAGGTTAAGATCGATGGCTTATAGAGCTCTGATGGGTCCCTAAGATCTACGGTCCAGGATCCCATTGCTATTTGCAAAGGCTAAAAGGGCGAGGTGTTAATGCCTATGCTCCTTCTCTAGATATGTTGGTGTTGACAGGCTTGGGGTATTCCCAAAAGGATTCCAACCATTCATTTACCAAGAAATAGGGTATTTTCTTTCTATATTTGAATCTCTCTATCCCTTTTGAGCTTGAATCACAAAGTTCACACTCTCGAAACTTCAGGCTCCCATGACCCCGAGACCTTAGAAAGCTAATCTTTCTTTCATAAGGGTTCCAGACCTGGTTTTCATGAACCCTCAGATGGTTCTCGACCAAATATCCCTGATCTTAATCGAGTCTCTGGTAAGGTTTAGTACGGTTACAAGGTTTATGGGGTAATTCTCGGAAAAGAGTACTCTCAAGGGGCCTTCCCAGAATATTACGAGAAATTAAGCAACTAAGACGATTCTAGGTGGAGTGAAATCATGTCCCAGACTTAATCATTTGTGCAGAAAACAACTATGGCATGTAAGCATATACAGGCATTCATTCTATCAAATCCAACGTTAGGTAAACACTTCTATTCAGAACTATTTACAAGCACATAAACTGAACATGTGATTATGACATTAACTTCAAAAAACACTTATCATAAATAACACAAGAGGTGATGCAACTGCTGAGACGGGTGCTTGTTTCCACCCAACCGTAGGCTCAGCGACTCCCAACGGATTTACCACTAGCCACCCCCGAGATGAGACCACGATGCTGCGAGACTGTGTCTCGGTTTGCCAGTGATCGAGAACGAGGGTTACTCTCCCCCTTCTCTGCTATCACTCACTCTGCATATCTCCAGAGTTCTTCCTCCTTCCCTCACATCTTCCCTCTTCTCGCTTCTCCCTCACACATTTTTCCTCTTGCGAGGTTGTGTGTGGCGTGATTTCCCTCGCACTGGTCAGGCCTGACAGCTCTACGGATGGGCGGTTCAGCCCCCCTATCCCTCATTACTCATGAGGAGCCATTTACCTACCAATCTTGGTGAGTCATTTAATTTGGGGCCAGTGAGCCGCTCTTGGTTCTCCAGGCCAGTGAAGTCCAAATACGGTATTGGTTTCGATGGAAGTTAACGCCACCTTTCCAGGTGCCTTCCACCACCTTTCTTTAGCCATCGTGGTCTCTTTTTCAGCATATCCCCTCTCAGCAGTCCTGCAATATATCTATATTCATAATATTATTCACATTCATCGACCTTTTTCAAAAGGTCCATTCACATCACACATTCACATTTTTGAGTTTCCACAGTTCTTGGCCAGTATAGTTATTTTTACAAATTGGGGGAAACAGGGTGTTTCAATTCCCTCCCCCTTAAAGGAACATCGTCCTCGATGTTCTTATCTATCAACATGACATGCATGTATAGAGGTAAACAAAATAGGATATGCCTATCTCATGGCATCCTCCCTTTCCCACGTAGCCTCATCTGGGCCAAAATGTCTCCACTGCACCTTGACCTGTGCAATGGTTTGGTTCTTGAGCGGGGTTTCCTTTTTGTCCAGTATGCATTGAGGCTTTGGTATAAATTCTCCCTCTGGTTCCACCTAAATCACAGACCAATCAATTATATGGTTAGCATCATGTACATATTTCTTCAATAATGAAACATGGAAAACATTATGTGCTTTTACTGTGGGAGGAAGTGCTATCCTATAGGCTATAGGTCTCACTCTATCTAGAACCTCAAAGGGTCCACAATACCGAGGTGCCAACTTGGCACAAGCTCCCATTTTCAGGGAACTCTTCCTGGGCCTAACTCTAAGATATACATGGTCTCCCGCTTTGAACTCTCTTGGAGTTCTCTTTTGGTCGGCATAACTTTTCTGTCAGTTCTGAGCGACCTTCAGGTTTTGTTTTATCTGAGTCACCTACTGTTCCATTTCTTTCAACATGTCGGGTCCAAAAGAAATCTTGTTTACAAGATTTCTCCAGCTGACTGGAGTGTTACACGGTCTACCATAGAGGACTTTGAAGGGACTCATCTTTAAGGATGCTTGGTAGCCGTTGTTGTAGGTGAATTCTACCAGTGGCGGGTAGTCTTCCCATTTCCTGGGTTGATGCATTACATTCATCCTTAACATGTCCTCTAATATTTGATTTGCTCTTTATGTATGTCTGTCCGTTTGAGGGTGATAGGCGGTGCTAAACAACAATTTGGTCTCTAAACCAGTCATCAGTGATTTCCAAAACTTAGAAGTAAATTTTGTGTCTCTATCAGACATGATCTCTTTCAGCATACCATGCAGTCTGAATGTCTCTTTCATGAATACCTTGGTGATATCTATTTCTTTGCAAGTTGATTTGACAGGGATGAAATGAGCAGACTTGCTCAATTTATCCACCACTACCATAATGGCATCATTCTGTTTGGTCGAAGTTGGTAATCCAGTGATGAAATCCATGGAGATGGTTTCCCATTTCCATTCTGGGATTGGTAAAGGTTGCAATAACCCTGCTGGATGTCGGTGTTTTGCTTTAACCTGCTGGCATTCTATGCATTTGGCCAAGTACTCGGCTATGTCTTTCTTCATTCCAGGCCAATAGAATTGTTTCCTGGTGGCAGTGATCATCTTCTAGTATCCCGAATGACCAGAATAGGGTCTTTTATGTAGTTCATCCAGTATGAACCTCTTCAAGTCGTCACAATTTGGAATATAAAATTTGTTTCTGTAAGTGAGCAGACCTCCTTCGGTCATCTGGTAGCCTTCATATTTTACTCCGGCGGGTTCTTCCTGCAGGTATAAGGTCATGGTCTGAACGAAGGGATCTGTTTCTTATGCATTTATGATTCTTTCCTTGACATCTGTCTCACAAGTGCTCACTGCTGCCAGGTGAATTGTTTTCATGCTTCTGCTAAGGGCATCGACAACCCTATTTTATTTTCCTTTAATGTGTTTGATTTTGAAATCAAATTCGTTGAGGAGGGCCATCCATATAGCCTGTCTNGCTTTGGTTGATCAAACAGGTATCGCAATCCACAGTGATCTGTCATAAGTACAAATTTTCTTCCCAGGAGGTAATGCCTCCACATTTTCAAGGCATGCACTATGGAAGCCAGTTCTAGATCATGGGTCACATAGTTGACTTCATGCTCGTTCAATTTTTGGGATTCATAGTAGGTCACACTTCCTTTTTGCATAAGGACTCCTCCAAGCCCTTCCTTATAGGCATCTGTGCACACGAGGAAGTCATGTTCTGGATCGACGATCTTCAGCATGGGCACATGGTTCAGTAGATGTTTCAGGGTTTGAAATCTTTCTTCACATTTTTGTGTCCACAGGAATTTTGTCCCTTTCTTCTGGAGAGCAGTGATTGGACAACCAATCTTGGAGAATCCTTCTATAAATATTCTGTAATATCTTGCTAATCCCATAGAGGATCTGATATCTGAAACATCCCTTGGGGTAGGCCATTTCATGATAGACCTGATTTTGTCAGGGTCCACTGCTACCCCTTCTTCAGACAGAACATGACCCAAGTAATGTATTTGCTTCTGGAAGAAGTCACATTTGTTGAATTTAGCATAGAGCTGATGCTCTCTGAGTACTTGTAGCATAAGCCTAAGATGTTCTTCATGCTCTTTTCTGTTCTTGGAGTAAATTAATATATCGTCAATAAAAACAAGCACAAATTTGTCTAGGAACTTGCTGAGTACATTGTTCATCAAGCACATAAAAGTGGCAGGGGCATTGGTCAACCCAAATGGCACCACCACAAACTCATAGTGGCCATACCTCATTCGGAAGGCAGTTTTATGGATGTCTTCACCCTTGATTTAGACTTGATGGTATCCCGACCTCAAATCAATCTTTGAGAAAATAGACGCACCCCCCAATTGATCGAACAGGTCATCGATCCTGGGCAAGGGGTACTTGTTCTTTATGGTTACCTTATTGAGATGCCTATAATCTATACACAGTCTAAGGGTATCGTCCTTCTTTTTCACGAACAGGACTAGTGCTCCCCATGGAGACACGCTGGGCCGAATATAGCCCTTATCCATCATTTATTTTAATTGCAACTTGAGTTCAACTAACTCGAGTGTACTCATCTGGTAGGGTGTCCTAGACACCAGCACTTCTCCTGGTGCAAGTTCTATCGAGAAGTCTATGTCCCTTCTCGGAGGTAGACCCGGTACCTCTTTCGGAAACACATCTTTGTATTCTCTCAGGATAGGGTGATCATCAAGGCTGGGTTTGTCACCTTCTATGGTTTCCGACACCTATATTGCATATAGGGGACATCCCTTTCGGCAACACTTTCTCATTTGCAGAGCTGATATTTGTCTCACCGAGATAGGTTTTTGGATCCCTTGAAGGGTCATCCTTTTTCCTTCTTTGCTCACACATTCTAAGGTTTTATGGTAACAATTCAATCTATCTTTATGGGCAACTATCCAGTCCATACCAATCAACAGATCGTATGATCTGAGGGGTAATACGTTAATGGTTTCTTGGGTGGGAAATTCACCCAACATCAATTGGTAGGCTGGTATGACCTCTGCTACCCTTCTTTTGGTGCCAGTGGCTAACTGTACCAACCATGACTTGATTTGTTTTTGTGGCTGTAGTTTACACTTATCAACAGCTTTAGGGGCTATATAACTCAAATTTGAACCAAGTTCAATCAAAATAGACACTATATGGTTGGATATCATACCTTCTATCTCCACCACTGAAGCTTGGTGGTCGGCTTGGTTACTATCCAAGGCTGCATAAATCTGCGGCACACTCCTGGCCATATCATTGACTGTAGTAGCTTCCTGGATGTTATAAATCCTCCGACTATTCTGTTTTCGGTGTGGACAGTCTCTCAATAGATGTTCTTTCCCGCAACCCCAGCATTTCAAAGGTTCTCTCTTTGGGTTATCAGTCTTCACTGATATGGGTCCAGAAGTTTTATTTCCACTCAAGGAGGGAAAATTCTGCTGGTGCATACTTCGGGCTGGGAAGCTCGTTCTTGGGTTCTTCTTATAGTTCTTAAATCCTGGGGATTTAATCCCCTTTTTCTGAAATCTTGAACTATTCTTCGGTTTCCATCCTTCGCGAGGTTCTGCTCGATGCCCAAACTGTTCATGACAATAGGTTTCCTTTCAAATAGTGTCTTCTAGAGTCTTTGGCTCATCAAATTCAATTCTATTCCGATAGTCCTTAGGTAGCCCACTGATGAAGCATTGCACCTTTGCCTTTTCCGCCTTGATATAGGGTACATACCTCAACAAATCGAGGAATTTGTTGACATATTCTTCTATAGTAAGTTGTCCCAGTTTGAGTTCATAAAACTCTTTAGTCTTTTCATCGAAATATTTTTCCAACAGATACTTCTTCCAGAAGTATTTCTCAAACCATTCCAAAGACAAGGCCTCTTTGCGAACCCCTTTCATATTCTTAAGGTCTTCCCACCAAATGGAAGCCTTTCCGTTCAAGTTGAAAGTGGCCACTCAGGCCTTCATATTTTCTAAAAAGTCATGGACTCGGAAATACTTCTTTAGTCCAAGCAGCCAGGCCTCTACTTCCTCTCCCTTCTTTATTTCACCATCGAAGGAGGGTGGTTTGGCCTTTCTGAATTCTTTGAATTTTCGACCTTTGGAAGAATTTTTCTTCTTTTGTTTTCTTTGGGGATAGGAACTGGTTCTGTTGCCAGAAGATCCTTTTGAATCACCAGCTTCCTTCTTAGAGGAATCACTCGGCACTAGTCCTTTACCTCTGGGGTGGACCTTTTTAGAGGTGCTCCTCTCAGTGTGGCCACTGATATGACCATGTTTCTGAGTTTCAGGTTCATGCTACATTTGTCTTTGTAGATCAGATAAACTCTGCAATAAAACTGCATTAATTTCTGTTTTCTTTTCTTGTTCTTTCATCATCCTTTCATTGTTGGCCTTGCAGCTTTGTAATTCAACCATGAGACTCCTCACAGTCTCAGCTAGATCTGGAGGGGTCCCTGCTTCCCTCCTTTCGTCAGACTCTTCGTCTCTATTGTGGGAGCCTTCTCCCACTTCTTGGTGAGTCACCATACTATGTGTTGATAATTTCCCGCGGTTGATATTCCGCTTGTGTGCAAAGACAAATGTTGGTTGTTAGTCAATAGTTAGATACCTTTTTATAACCAGTACATAATTCATATTTTCACATGTACACGCACACACAATAGGGGTTTTTCATTCTTAACTTTGTCTTTTGATTAGGAAGGTTAAGACAGGGGGTTACTCTTTTTAACAGTGTTCCGAACGGAGGTTCTGCGAAACTCGTTCATGAGCCTAAGCAGGCCAAGTGTTGTAACCATGCTTTGATACCAATTTTTCACACACCCACTACGGCATAATAAATTTTTTGTTTTTCCTCAAGGGACAAAATCCCCGAAGTCCTACGGGGGCCTAGCGTAGGCTAGTTCTTCCCTGTTCACCTCCCTGTGATCGTGGGTTAGGAACACAGGCCAAACAAACCAGGCACCTCTTCGTGTTTCATGACTCAGCAATACAAGTGAGTCCAATCTTAAAGGTAGAATGGTGAGGGGGCTCCAGAATGTAACCCTGGCCGTAGATCTGGGTGCACAAATTCTGGCCATCCAGATCTACCTGCTGCTTAATGACAAAGCACTAGCTCCCTTTCTTTAGTCCCTATCTCGATAGGACCACATACGTGCCTAAATGCAAGTTCCTTTCACAACTCGCGACCTCGCGAGTCGTGAGTTGAAGACCCTCGAATTTTCTTCACCAATCGTCGATACCCGAGATTCTAATATGGCATGGCCCCTCCTTATTAGTGCTCTCCATGTGTGACCGTCGGCTAGGCTAAATGCTAGCTCCTTTCGCTATTCGTCGCTTCGTGAGTTCAACGGTTGAACTCTCATTCCTTCCTTATGTGATCCTCCGAGACTTGAAAGTCAGCGAAGGTTGACCTTCCTTTCGCACTGCTCGCAAATTGCCACTTCGCGAGTTGTAGCGTCGAATCTTGGCACCTTCCCTTCATGAACCCTCAAGAAGTGATATTTATTTTCCCTCTCACGTTCTCACTACTTGTGACTTCGCAGGTCCAAGGGTTGAGCTCTCATGCTCTTATCCCGCGAATCCCCGAGATGTGAGAAGTCAACGGAGCGTTGACTCCCTTCTCTAGGCGACGCATGTCCACTCATCAATCACGCGGGCCCCACCTCGAAGTTCTGCCATGTGTTCTCTTGTGCTCGGCTCTCGACACTTTGCTACTCATGAAGTCGTCAATGACTCCTTTCAACCTCCAAACCCCCGAACGTGCGATAGGCGATGGGGTTCCTGATCTAACGGTCCTCCTGTTCTCTGGATCCAACGGCTGTCTCCACTCCTCGTGAATTCGTCGCTTGCGACTTGGAGCACCCAACCTTTGGGCTCTTACCTTGCGAACCTTTGAGTTCGTGAAATCCCTTGATCTCTGCCACCTGTCCTCCTCGGATGGACGGTCCTGATCCTCTTGTGACTTTACCACTCATGAGGTCAAGAGACTTCCTCCTCTGACTCTCTATGTCTGAATCCCCGATAGAGAGGACCTTGCGACACGTGTCTTCCTGCAGATGGAGAGCTCCGATCCTTTCGCAAATTCAGAACTTCGCAACTCCAAGGGTTTGGTCTTCCACCTCCAAACTCATGGATCCCCGATACGCGAAATGGTCAGATCTCTGCCACCTATCCTCCAACATGGACGGTCCCGATGTCTTCGGGACTTTTTGGACATAGTCGAGTTCACTCTCCCGCCTAAGTAAAGGTTAAGATCGACGGCTTATAGAGCTCTGATGGGTCCCTAGAATCTACGGTCTAGGATCCCATCGCTATTTGCGAAGGCTAAAAGGGTGAGGTGTTAATGCCTACGCTCCTTCTCTATATCCGTCGGTGTTGACAGGCTTGGGGTAGTCTCGAAAGGATTCCAACCGTTCATTTACCAAGTAATAGGGTATTTTCTTTCTATATTTGAATCTTTCTATCCCTTCTGAGCTTGAATCACGAAGTTCACACTCTCAGAACTTTAGGCTCCCATGACCCCGAGACCTTAGAAAGCTACTCTTTCTTGCATAAGGGTTCCAGACTCGGTCTGCATGAACCCTCAGATGGTTCTCAGCCAAATATCCCTGATCTTAATCGAGTCTCTGGTAAGGTTCAGTACAGTTACAGGGATTATGGGGTAATTCTCGGAAAAGAGTATTCTCAAGGGGCCTTCCCAGAATATTACGAGAAATTAAGCAACTAAGACGATTCTCAGTGGAGGGAACTCATGTCCCAGACTTAATCATTTGTCCAGAAAACAACTATGGCATGTAAGCATATACATGCATTCATTCTATCAAATCCAACGTTAGGTAAACACTTCTATTCAGAACTATTTACAAGCACATAAAATTGAACATGCGATTATGGCATTAACTTCAAATAACACTTATCAGAAATAACACGAGAGGTGATGCAACTACTGAGAGGGGTGCTCATTTCCACCCAACCATAGGCTCAGGGACTCCCAACGGATTTACCACTAGCCACCCCCGAGCTGAGACCACGATGCTGTGAGACTGCGTATTGGTTTGCCAGTGATCGAGAACGAGGGTTACTCTCCTCTTTCTCTGCTATCACTCACTCTGCATATCTCCAGAGTTCTTCCTCCTTCCCTCGCGTCTTCCCTCTTCTCGCTTCTCCGTCACACCTTTTTCCTCTTGCGAGGTTGCGTGTGGCACGATTTTCCTCGCACTGGTCAGGCCTGACGGCTCTATAGATGGGCGGTTCACCCCCCCATCCCTCATTACTCATGAGGAGACATTTACCTACCAATCTTGGTGAGTCATTTAATTCAGGGCCAGCGAACTGCTCTTGGTTCTCCGGGCCAGTGAAGTCCAAATACGGTATTGGTTTCAGTGGAAGTTAACGCCACCTTTCCAAGTGC
>JASDQU010103403.1:204807-216517 GCA_032191745.1 Picea mariana | reverse complement strand
TCATAAGGTCCATTCACATCACATATTCACATTTTTTAGTTTGCCACAGTTCTTGGCCAGTATAGTTATTTTTACAAACTGGGGGAAATAGGGTGTTACACTCCTCCATTCTCATTATTCATAATCACTCACAAGCATCCTTGAACGATAACCCCCTCATAAGGATCATCATCAAATATCAAGTTATAATTGATGAATTCAAAGATATATCATTCTTCCAGGTGCCCCACAAAGTCAATCATTTAGTAGACACAAAAGAAATTGAAGGGGTGAGATTAGGCAAATGAATATGTAGAACAAATAGGGTGGAGGGGAACATTTTCTCTTTCACTCCCACGATATGAATGATTTTTGAAATATTTAACATATCTCATTTCAAAGCTTCCATGCATTAATTCATTTGTGCAGGGGTAGTGGAGGAATTAATATATGTGAGTGTCATTGTCACTTTACACTCAATTTTTGTGGTGATGAGTTGATTTATTTACTCTCTACATTTGTGGGGGATTGTATGTAGTTTTTTCTTCCTTCTTCACAATGTTTCCAACTCAATGCCCCTAGAGTTTGGGTTCCTATCCCCTCTCAGAAATGGGAGTGGTCTAGGTGTTCCAATTGGGGTCTCTAGGGAAAGGATCAATAAAAAAACTTAGTGGTAAGTGACCTTGGAAAATATTCTTCTTGGAAATGGGGGATTTGATAGGATAGAGGGTTTTTAATGTCACCCCAGTTGATGTATCTGGTGTCCATTAACAAAGAACAAAAGGGGAATTGTGTGTTGCATGAGTTAGGTGACGATGATGATGTTGCAACTTTCTCTCTCTGAAAATAAATGGTCAAGTATGCAATATGAGTGGGTGTGCACTACTTCTGAGGATTCCCAAGTCCAAGAATGTCAAGAAAGAGAAACTCTTACACAATTGTACTCACTTGGAGATAAAGAGAAGAAATTTGAGCTATTTATCGAAGCTCATAAAAATAAATACACTGTCATGAACTCCAAGCTGAAATCATGGTGTTCTTTAGTGCACAAAATCACTAAGACCATTCACTTCTCCTCATATCCTATGTAGTCTTCAACCCCTCTCCCAAATTTCTCTATAGAAAATTTCTCTATAACAACAATGGCTAAATCCCCTTGTTGTTGATTAATGTTGGTTGTCATTGAAGTCAACCCTTGAAGAAAGTATGATAGCAAATTCCGGTAGCAAAAAGGTTTGGGTAATGGACCCAAGTTTGTTTGATGTAAAGATGACACGTTATTGTCTTGTCATGGTTGATAAGAAGTACAAATGGATGAACTCCAAAGTGGTCCCCTTATGGTGAAATCCCTCACGGTAAGATGCTTTGCGGATTGAGTTATCCTAGAAGTATGGTTAGAGAACTCATGCTTAATTGTGGAATAATGAGATGAAGGTCAATGAATTTGTCAGTGAAACTATCCTATATGGATATTGTTTTCGTGCCATTTCTGGTGGTATGTGGAGCGTCACATAACTCCTCACGATTAGAGAGTTATGGCCATGTGAAGTTGGAGAACCCTCATGAGTCATCTAGAAGCCCCAAAAAGTCAAAGTGTTTACAAAGAAATTATTTAAATACTACATTTAATGGAGAACCCCTTAAAATAAGGAAAGTGGAATACTACATGAAAGTATAAATAAGAGGCAAGGATCTCTCATTTAATCACACTTGAACACCTTGAATATCTTTTGTTGTGTGAGTCTTATTGCAAGTACACATTGATACATCTAAATTTGTGAAAGTCTGAGTTAGTACGAAGGGTTGACAGCGAAATTCTTGGAATTACAATGAATACTAAAAAACCCTATTTTTTAGGCATACGCGGGCTGACAGTGTATTAGGGTGCACACATACTAAGGCATACACGGGATGACAGTGTATTAGGGTGCATACATACGTGGGATGGAAGTGTATTAGAGTGCGTACATGTTGGTAAAGCCATGGAAACTTGAGAATATGAAGATGTAGAGGTTCTATATTCTGAGATCAAGTTCCCAAGAAGGTCTACAATGCTCAGATACATCATATCTATCCATTGGTTCAAAAGGTATGTCTTATTTCTATGAATAGTTGGATTTTGATGTATGCATGAGATATGGTTATGGACATTTGAGGATTCTCCCTATAGAGACTAGTGGTTGCATTCGATCTTCTGCATAAGTCAAATCTACATAAATACAATGTTGGTATATTTATCATTGATACTTCTTGTTGAGGAACATCTTGTATTTATTGGCATATGGCTAAGGGTTTTTTGTGGTACATAGTTGAGAGCTTGTATTTGTGAAGTGGTTGATGTATTGAGAGGTTGTATATCATAAAGGGTTTGATGACTAGATCATGTGAGGGTTATTATAATTGTTCATGATTACACACACCTATATGGTGTTGGTTGTGGAGCTTGATTATATCCAGATTCAAAGGTCTTTGTTTTCATCAGTGTTTATACCCCATGAAGAATTTACACCGCAGAAGAATGTACACTCTTCCACGTGGGGGAGTGCAGAGGGGGTTACCCCCTCTCCGGGGTCCAGGGGTTCGGGGGCGAAGCCCCCAAAGGAAAAATTGCCTTGTAAATTTATATTGTAATTTCATTGTAAATCTAGACCGTTCATTATAAGGTCGTAGATCTAACAGTAGAAATTATGTTAGGGTTTTTTTCCCTAGTAGACAACCCTCTTTTATGAGGGAAATGTATTGTGGCTAGGTATGATAGTGAATATTGTATTCTTAGAGAGGAGACCATGAGAGAAATAAGAGGAAGTTACAACGGGTTTGTTGTAGGTTGTATCCCTTCATTTGTTGTATAATAATAAAGGAAGGACCTGGAAATTTCTCTAGTGGACATAGCCCACACTGGGTGTGTAACACCCTGTTTCTCCCAATCTGTAAAGATAACTCTATTGGCCAGGAACTATGGCAAACTCAAAGGTGTGAATGTTTGATTTGATGGACCTTTGTATAAAAGGTCAATGAATGTAAATTATGTTATTTTAATAGATAATGGATACATGTTGCATGATTATCTTGAAGGGGATGTGCTAAGAGAGACCACAATGGCTAATGAAAAGGTGGTGGAGGGGACCCAGAATGGTTGAGTCAACCTCCACCGAACTAGTACTATGTTGGATTTAATTGCTCAATATCAGAACAACCCTTTGACCTGGAATAAATTTTAATCAAGCTAGTAGGTGGGTAGACCTCCTCAAGAGTTAATGAGAGGATGGGGCAAACCACCCATTTGTAAGGCTTCTGGACCTGACCACAGATTGAGAATTCGAACCACACACAATCTTGTTGAGGAAGGAAAGAAAGGAAGCATGGTGTGGAAGGAGGGGACCTACGAAGAGTGCAGAGATGGGAACGAAAAACTCTCAGGTCCAAGGAAGGATTGAAAGTGAAAAGTAAGTTCTGATCATAGAGAATAGAGACTGAGCCAGGAGAAGGAGAGTAACCTTCGTCCTTATCTATTCTTGTATTGGGAGAAGGAGAGTAACATTCGTCCCTAACTTCCGTTGAGCTGGAAGTAAGAGAGTAAATCTCAAAGCATTGTGGCCTAAGCTCGGGGGTGGCCAGTGATAAATCCATTGGGAGTGATTGAGCCTATGGTTGGGTGGAAACAAGCACCCCTCTCAGCAGTCGCATCACACCTTATGGTTCTGATAAGTGTTTTTATGCCTTGCGCTTTGAATTGGAAATAATGGATGCATTCTTATACTTATATGCCTATAATGGTTTATGTATTGAATGATTAAGTTAAGAATATGCATTTGTTCTGTGAGAACTTTCACATCTTCTTGATTTCCTTATTCTCTAGTTTTATTCCTTGAAAGAACTTTTCGAGGGAATTTCATCACCGTACTAGAGTCGAGTGAGTACTCCCCTGATTGCGGAGGTTGAACCCCACAATCACTGCGAGGACAAATTCTATTAAGCTCAGGAGAGGTAGTGCATGTATGCACCAAATCCCTGCAAGGTGGGAAAAGGCTGAGACCATCTTAAGTTATAGAGTTGAGGAATGAATGTAAGGGGTGCGCGGAAGAATTCTTCCAAGCGTTACGTTCAAGAGAAATAGAGAAAAACTCTTAAGCCTTTCAGAGCCACCAAAGCTTAGGAAGAATAGTGAGATTCAAGTATCGAAAGGGGATATCCTTTCATTTGGAAGATGAACAGATGAGATCCTTTCAAGATGATCCAAGGTCTATCACGACCATTAGATTTTGAAGAAGGAGAGCAGACGTGAACACCTCGATTCCTTCAGTCTTCGCAAGTTCGACGAATTTTGGTAATCATCGGGAAGGGGACAGATTCTCTGAAATCCAAAACCCAAAGTCACGATGCAATCTGGACCATAGATACATGGGTCTATTGGGATCCTCCTTGACCGTTGGATTGGCAAGATCAGAGTCCACACATCGGGAGAATCACACGTTGGAGTGAAAAAAATTCTGAAACCCGAAGTCGTGATGTGATCTAGACCGTATATCCAAGGATCTATCGAGGCCCTCCTTGACCGTCGGATTGGCGAGATGGGAATCCACACATCAAGAGAATCGCACGTTGGCATGACTAAATTTCTAAAACACGAAGTCGTGATGTGATCTGGACCCTAGATCCAAGGATCTATCGGAACCCTCCTTGATCATTGAATTGGCAAGATCGGAGTCTGCACATTGGGAGAATCGCACATTAGCACGACTAAACTTCTGAAACCTGAAGTCGCAATGTGATCTGGATCGTAGATCCAAGGATCTATCGGTACCCTCCTTGACCATTGGATTGGCGATATCGAAGTCCGCACATCGATACAATCACATGTTGGTGCGACTAAACTTCTGAAACCCAAAGTCGTGATGCAATCTAGACCATAGATCCAAGGATCTATCAGGACCCTCCTTGACTGTCGAATTGGCGAGATTAGAGTCTGCACATCAAAAGAATCGCACATTGGTGCGACTAAACTTCTGAAACCCGAAGTTGTGATGTGATCTGAACCGTTGGATTAATGAAGGTCATGGATCATCGATATGACGTGAGAATATTAACGCAAGGATTATCTGGGAACTCAAAATCCCCTAAGAACCAAGCTCAGAAGAGATAAGTGCTTCTTAGAAGCGCAGACGAGGTCCAAGAGGTGAACTTGTTACAAGTTCGTAAGCTCTGGAGGGAAAGTGAAAGTCGAGACCCCTATATCAGGGCTCACAGGAGGTAGATCGAAGGTCGAGGCCTTCGGAACATCTGAAATCTTCCAAGTCAGGGAAGAAAGTGAAAGCTCAGGAGGAGAAGCAACAGTGTTCATTGGATCGAGAACTTTGAAAGACCTGGGTCATTGAAATTCACGTCCAAACCATTAGAAGAGCACGCAGGCTAAGATCAGATCTGGACCATTGGATCTGAGCACGTGGATCAATAGTCGTTGATATAGAGGTAAGGTGCATGCACCTTAACCATTTGAAGACAGACAAGAGAGTGAACTTTGTGAAGTCCCAAGTTCTGAAATCATCAGGACCATCCATCGGAACGGACATGTGGCAAGAGATCAGCATTTTGTTGACTCACTGAGTGTGAAGGTCAAAGGGCAGAGTCGTGAGGACTCGTGAAATCCGAGTTCACGATTTGATCGTAGTCGTCGATCAAAGAGAGAACATGGACCATTGATTGTTTAGAGAGAACTTAGGATATCGGGAAATCAAGAGTCATAGGTTAGAAGGAGGAAGCCGTTCAAAAGTCCTGATACACGAAATCGTGACGCACTCAGAGGTGGGCCCCAGGGTTTGGCTGGAGGTCATATGGTTGAAGTATAAGGGAGGATCTAGCATGTGCTAGACCTCTGTTGGGATTTCGAAGGTCAGGAGAGTCAGGGTGACTCACATGCATAGACCCGACACGTGAAATCAAGAAACGCCTTTAGGTAAGGCCTGCGGTCACAAGCAGTGGTCGTGTGGAGGAAGCTTACACCCAGTTCTAGTCTGCACGGGTGGAGTCTCATAAAAACCCAAGGATCGATTTCTTATAGATTCCAGTAGGGAATCGAAGAGATGCTTTAGCTCGAGAATTTTGAATATCCACTGACCAGGATTAGAGACCATGGATGGAGGAATCGACTAATTGAGGAAAAATATATATTTTTTTTTATTTATGCCCTATCATGGGTGTGTTACAAATTGGTAACAAAGCATGGTTACAACACTTGGTCTGCTTGGGCTCATGGATAAGTCGCGAAAAACTCTATGTGGAGTACTTTTAAAAGATTGACACTCCACCGTACCTCTTCCTTAAAAATTCTGGTTAAAAATTTTATTAAGGGAAAGAATGAAACTTTCTACTGTGTGTGCATTTAAGAAATTAAACCGTGTATTTTTCATGAACTATTAGACTGTTAGCTAACATCAAGTGTTTTTGTTAGCGCTCGAGCAGTCAGTAAATCAAGGGAAAAATTCAAGACTAAAGGATGGTGACGTGTCATGAAGTGGGGGATTGCTCCCACAATAGAGACAAAGAATCTGATGAAAGGAGGGAGATGGAAACCCCTCCAGATCTGGTTGAAACTGTAAGGAGCCTCAGGGCCAAGTTACAGAGTTGCAAGGCTGACAATGAGAGATTGATAAAGTAGCAAGAAAAACAAACAAAAATTAACATAGTCTTGCTACAGAGCTTATCCGACATACAGAGGCAACTATAGCATGAACCCGCAACCAACCATGTGGACCAACGACACAAGAAGAGAGGTCAGAGTCCGCCTGAGTTCCAAAAACATGACTCCATAAGTGACCCCACTTGGAGAAGTACCGCGAAGAAGGGCTAACCTGGAGGTAGGGGACAATCATTGGAAGAGTCCTCTGGAAAGGAAGTTGACAACTCCGAAGGATCTTCTAGTAGCAGGGTCGGCTCACATTCTCAAAGGAAAGGAAAGAAGCGGAAGCATTCCAAAAACCATGGTCCTGAAGAGTTCAAGAAATCCAAACCACCCTCTTTGATGGAGAGATTAAGAAGGGAGAAGAGTCGGAAGCTTGGCTACTTAGTTTAAAGAAGTACTTCAAAGTCCATGACTACTCTGAAAACTTGAAGGCTCGAATAACCATCTTCAACCTGAATGGAAAGGCTTCCATATGGTGGGAATACCTTAGGAATGTGAAAGGATTCCATGAGAAGAACTTGTCATGGAAACAGTTTTAGAAATACTTCAAGACGCAGTATATGTCAGAAAAATACATGGATGGGAAGACTAAGGAATTCTATGAGCTCAGGCTGGGGCAGCTCACCATAGATGAATTTGTCAATAAATTCCTTGAACTACTGAGGTATGTACACTATATAAAAGATAAAAAGGTAAAAATGCAATGATTCATTAGTGAGTTACCTCAAACCTACCGGAATAGGATTGAGTTCGAAGAGCCAAAGACCTTAGAAAAAACTATCTAGAAGGCGAGGTTTTGTTATGAACAGTTTGGGAAGTAAAACAAGACCTCAAGAGGACTGGAAGAAGAGAAGTAGTTCGGGATTCCAGAAGAAGGGGTTTAAATCCTCAAGATTTAAGAACCATGGAAAATATTCTAGAAGGAGCCTTCCTACTAGAAGTGCATATCAGCAAAATTTCCCCTCTCAAAGTGAAAATAAACCTTTTAAGATAGTTCTGAAAAAGACTAATAACCTAAAGAAGGAACCCTTAAAATGTTGGGGTTGTGGAGAAGATCATCGATTGAGGGACTGCCCACACAGAAAACAGAACAGTAAGAGAGTCTGCAATATCCAAGAAGCTATCACCGTCAACTATGTGGCTAGAAGCATGCCACAAATCTATGCAACCTTGGACAATAATCAAGCCAACCACCAAGCTTCAGTAGTGGAGCTGGAAGGTATGATCGCCAACCATCTAGTTTCTATTTTAATTGACCCTGGTTCTAATTTGAGTTATGTTTCCCCTCGAACCATTGATAAGTGTGAACTGCAACCAGTTAAACATGTTAAGTCATGGTTGGTACGACTAGCCATTGGGACCAAAAGAAAGGTGGTAGAGGTTATACCAACTTGTCAATTCATCATGGGTGGATTGCCCACCCAAGCGACCTTTAACATACTTCCCCTGGGATCTTATGACTTGTTGATTGGTATGGATTAGTTGGCTTCTTATAAAACTAAATTGGATTGTTATCATAAAACTTTAGAATGTGTAAATGAAGAAGGGAGGAAAACGACCCTCCAAGGGATTCGGAAACCTATCTCAGTGAGACAAATATCATCCCTTCAAATGAAAAACTGTTGTAGAAAGGGGTGTTCCTTATATGCCATACAGGTACTAGAATCTGTTGAGAATGACAAACCAAACCTAGAGGACCACCCCATATTAAGATAATACAAGGACGTGTTCCCAGAAGAGGTACCAGTTCTACCTCCAAGAAGGGATATTGACTTCTTGATAGAGCCTACCCCAGGAGCGGTGCCAACATCTAGGATACCATATAGAATGAGCACGCCATAACTGGTTGAGCTCAAGCTACAACTAAAGGAGATGATGGACAAAGGCTACATTCAACCCAGTGTATCTACGTGGGGAGTGCCAGTCTTGTTTGTGAAAAAGAAAGATGGCACACTCCGACTGTGCATAGATTACAGACAACTCAATAAGACAACCATAAAGAACAAATACGCCTTACCAAGAATCAATGACATGTTCAACCAATTGGGAGGTGTTTCCATATTCTTGAAGATCAACTTAAGGTCTGGATACCACCAAGTCTGAATTAAGGATGAAGACATCCACAAAATAGCCTTTAGGACGACGTATGGTCACTATGAATTCATGGTGGTGCCATTTGGGTTAACCAATGCCCCTGCCACTTTTATGTGCTTGATGAATAATGTACTCAGCAAATTCTTGGACAAATTTGTGTTGGTTTTCATTGATGATATCCTAATCTACTCCAAGAATAGGGAGGAACATGAATAACATCTTAGACTCATACTTCAAGTACTAAGAGAGAATTAGCTCTACGCTAAGTTTAGCAAGTACGATTTATTTCAGAAGCAAGTTCATTACTTAGGCCATGTCATTTCTAAGGAAGGGGTAGCAGTGGACCCTATGTTAGTAGTACGGTTGTCATTGCACCAAAACCTGCAGGTGATTGGTAAACTCACCATAGCTAGATTTCAAGGATCCATGAGAGGCGATTAGTCCCTTGTCACGATACACCGGGGAGCATTGACTACTTGCAATTTTGTGCAACAATCTCCCCCTCAGCGCGAGCCAAGTGTGTATCGAACTCGTGACCTCTAGCTCTTATACCATTGTTGGTAGTATTCTTGTTGTTAAACCAAAACCCGTAGGTGATTGGTAAACTCACCACCACCAGATTTCAAGGATCCACGAGAGGCGATTGGTCCCTTTTCATGATACACTAGGGAGTGCTGACTACTTGCAATTTCGTGCAACACCCTGAAAAGATCAAATCTATTATAGAATGGCCTACCCCAAAGGATGTATCAGACTACTGGATTATTGAGAGGGGGGGTGAATCAGTAATAGAGTAATTTAATCCTTTTTAACCATATAATCCAAGTGTTATATCAATGTAGCATTATCATCCAATAACTTCAGAGTAAATAAGCAATGAACAAATGAACAATCATACACATACACAGTGCACCAGTGTTTTGCGTGGAAACCCAAAGTGGGAGAAAACCACAAAATGCTTTTTCTAGTATGTCTTGAAGAATTACATTCATTGGAAGCACCAAATTCCTTTTTTTTCCAGCTGCAACTGCAAGGAGGCTCCAACCCCCTAGTTTCTCAGACTACAACCTGAGGGAATCTCCAACTCCCCAATTCTCTGTCTACAACAAGAAGTAGGATACAACCCCCTATGTTGTCTGGCTATAACCGGAAGGTGGCTACAACCACATGTCCTTGCCCCGTCCAACCGCCCTGAAGTAGAAGTAGAATGATGGAACAACTGTCACACTATCACTGTGAGATATACCATTGTAAACTTGTACCAATAAACCTGAACCATGCATCAACCATGCATCAACCTATACCTCAACCTGTAATCAACCTGTACCATAAACAAGTGCACCAACCTATACCAAACAGCCTGTAATCAACATATTATCACACTGAGTCACCTTGGGTCTCTTAGTTTGTTTTTAGTTTTGTTAAAAAAATAAAAAAGATAAAAAACCTTATATTCTTATTTTCTTTTTAAAATAAATTTCTCATCCCTTTAATGTTTTTTATGATAGGACCCCTTAGGATGACTAAACCTTTGAGTCATAGTTCATGTGTTGATCCTCAATTCGATTTTTAACCCTTAAACCCTTTAAAGCTCATGGTTTATTCTTTATGTCCCCTCTTGTGATTCATCCCTACGTTGATACCTCCCATGACCACGCTGATGTGACACATCTCTCTCTTCACTCATGACTTTGCATGCATGCATCATCATCCCCACTCACATGTCCAATCATTTCTTGATTTGGAAAGCGCTTCCCACTCAGCAGGCATTTCTGTAGTGCCTGTCATGTTTATCATTCATCCACTCCAAGTCATGATTGCCACGACTGATACCATAACCCTTGTTTTCAGTGCCAGAAGTCGGTTGAAATGCTTTCAAAATATCTTGTAGTTATGATCCTTGGTAACGGTTTCTAAATTTCAAAATTTCAGCAGCGTTGCGCTGCATAAGTTGCCAATTCTGATTAGACAACCGCCTGTCAACTAAATCTGATGCTTTGAGAGATTTTAGGGCCTAAGTTTCCTCAATCTCATCCTAAGATTGCGTTGAGGACTCAACAGATGTCGACTTCACAAGTATCCTGTACAACCTCCTTCGCATATTAATTTTTACAGGAGATTTATGCTCGGGTTTCGATTCGTTAAGCCTGCAGGGTAGTGAGGGAGCCATATGTGCATACCTGTAAACATCATAGCTCATATCCATGATCTAATTGTTATTGTTTTTCATAGCCTTTGAAAGTCGTAAGCATGCAATATCCTATCCTCTGTGTATGCGTTGCGCTACGTAGAGGCGTTGCTCAAACCTCCACTTGTTATAACCCTAAATTGCACTATCCCTGCTTACCTGGTATCAGGCCTACTCATGCCTCTTCCTAGCCAAAGCCATGCTGAGAAATTCCTCAAAAAACCACTTCAAACAAGCAACCCGCGCCCTAACTGCTCACTGGGCGTGGGCATCCGCTTGCTGTCCTCCTACTGCATGCGGGTATCCGCGGGCTAACCCAAAACAGCCCGCGGGTACCTAACAAAGCAAAAAATCAGGAAAGTTTCTGCCGGGACATGGGGCTTTTTGTCAGTTAACTGGAACGCCGAGCCATGCATGGCCGAGAGTTCGCCAATAACCCTAGCTCCTTCCAGCCTATAAAAGGAGGGGTAGGGGTACTATTCAAAGGAGGAAAAATCATAGCAAAGAAACTCTGCCAAATTGCCAAGCCAGTTCTGTCCCAACCCTTTAGCCTAGCCTCAAGCTTCAGGAGAAATACATGCAGCAGCAGTTGGAGGACACAAAGAAGAGGAAGAGCCCAGGATCAGGATCGTGGAACGGTGACCGGCCTCAGAAATCATTGTAAGTTGATTTATATTGATGGTAATGAAAAAGATACTTTTCCCGTCCCGAAACACATGAATCTCATCTTCGTTATCTGATTTATGTTTTATCTCTAACCCCCTAGTAGA